>OVAN01000057.1:94920-107347 GCA_900406275.1 Anastatica hierochuntica
CGATATAACTGAAAATTCTAAAAATTTTGAACCTGAACTCGAATCTCGAAATAACCAAAAATTATAAACTCGATACTCGAAAAATCTAAACATGATTAATAATATCTAAAATTATTTTAAAAAAAAGTCGCGCGGTTGCGCGGGTCAAAACTCTAGTTATTTTTAAAAGGGCATCAAAAACTGGTTTTGTTTTGGGTAACAGAATTTGTTGGGCCGACCCTGTAAAAATATAATATATAATTAGTATTTATAACATGTGTCTATGACCATACGAATAGGTAGGTACCCGCAAATTCATATATTGTCAAAATAACTTACCCGCACAATATAAAAATCACATATTTTCAACATATTATATAGACAGTTCTCGAAAGTTAGGAATACACTAAAACATATAATGTATTTGTGAGACCTGATTTATAGAGAAATAGTGATGTGTGAGGAGAGTTTAATATGTTTAGACCTGATTTATTATATCGGTCACTTGTCCTCAGAGAACTCTACAGTTAAGAGCGTTTGTGCTAACACTGCGATAGATTACCTTCCGGGAAGTGATTTCTAGAATTGTGCGAGTGAGGAAAAAACACTGATAAAGATCACATCGTGATTTGTAAGGACAATGAGTCAACTCTTTAAAAGCCTTCTAAAATAGGGTTTCTTATGGTCGGACAAGATGGACCCGCAAACCTAGTGGTGGATCCAGAAAAATTATCTAGTGGGGTCAAAATAAAGTTGTGAAGAAAATCCACGTACCAATAAAAACAACATCCAAAAAGATATCATAAAACAACTTCAAAAGTTTCTCACAAAAGCATATAAAAAAATATTAAACCTACTTTTTATAGTTGTACCCTACGATCACTTATATCTTGAAAACATTTTATCACCATTTCGTTTGTAACGGTGTCAAGTACATGTTCTCGATAAAACAAACAAGACAATTACTTAGAAAATGATCACCAATACGATTATGAGATTTTGTTTTCACAGTGTTCATTGCTGAGAAGCATCTTTCAACGATTAAAGTCGCGACAGGTAAAATCAAAGATAACTTCGCAAGTCGGTAAATCAAAAGATGTGAAAGGTGTTTTCTTATTTCCACCATGATACGAGCAAGATCTCCAAGAGATTTCAGATGAATAAATCTATCATCTTCTTTCACATTATCAAGGTATATATCCAGTTGATGATCGAGTTTTGCGTTTCACGTAGCTAAGGTCATCTGGATAAAATTCAGTTAATCTCACTAGCTTTGACTTGTTAAAATCACCAAATGAGTCAATCAGACTTAAAGATGTCGTGCAAATAAGCAGTTCAGAATTTACCTCGTTAAAGCAATTGTTGAACTCTTGAAGTTGCATATCTAAATCAGTGTAGAAACAATTCACCTTATAACCACCCTTAGTGGATTTTACTAGTTACATAACATTTAAGATATCTTGGTCCCTTCGTTGAAAAGCCAATGATAAATTATTTGTAAGCCCTAAAAGTACCATCAACTGTAGATAGTAAACAAATCAAATGTGTGAAAGTATTTATTTAAGCCATATTGTTCTCCTCTCTTTGTGGCTTCAATGTCTTCATTCTTTATATACTCAAGAATCTCAATGGCCGAAGGAAATAATTCAATAAGTCGAAGTAGTGTCTTTTAATGTGAATCATGTCGAGTATTTACTGAGTATTTACGAGTTTTTGAAGTGAAAGCTCTTGATTTTTCCAGTTCAGTCTCAATTTCACTGTTACTTATCCCTTCTTCTACGTTTTTCTGAATACTTTCCCGAGTCATATTTTTTCTCTTGCATGAAGTTCCAACAACATTAACCAAAACATAAATCATATCAAAAATCCCCAACTTCAAAATGATTTTTCGTAATTGTGACAACAACTAACTGAAGATGGTGAGAAAAAAAAACGAATATAATATGCAGAACTAATTTTAATCCATTGAATTCTCCATTTATATTGCTAGTTCCATCATATCATGTCCTTCCACTTTCTTCGAACTCAATCCATATTTAGCAAACAAAGAATCAATATCGTGTTTCAAACATATTGCAGAAGTTTTCTTCACTAAAAACAACACCAATAAATTTTTCTTTGATGATCTCATGTTTATTAACAAAACATAAATTCACCGCCATTTTCTCTTTGAGAGATACATATGCAGATTCATCTACTAGCAAACCAAAGACATCATTATCAATTTCTTGAATACATATTTAATCACTTCTTCTACAAACCAATGCACAATATCCTTTTGAAGTGGACGAGACGCCATTTGGTTGTTCTTGGGAGCATCACTCAGCACAAGCTTTTTTATAGTTTCATTCTGTTTAGCAGTATGTTTCACAAGCTATAAGAAAATTTCTTGATTAGCCGACTGTTCAAATTCATCATGACCACGAAAACTAAACCTTGGTATAACAAGAACCTAGAAATATTAATTAAAGCATCCATCCTGATACAGTACTCATTCTTCATAATATCAGTTTGCTTATGTAGAGAATGTCTGATGGATTGGCTTTTTTTCATCAAGTAGTCACACTTATTTTTGGCATTATTTTGTAAACTACCCACATCACCCACGTGAATTTCCAATTTTTTGGTCTTGTTCCACCCACAAAAGCTCTCTGATACAAAAGCTTCATTACCACCTCATTTTTCAACGTGATTTCTGAATAAATAACAACACAAACAAAAAGATTCATCCTTCTCCACGCTATATTCCAACGAATCTCCTTACTTATCAAACCATTGTTGATTAAACCGTCTTTGTAAATTTCCAATCTTTCTTTGTGGAGAAATATGGTCACTAGGTTGACAAGATCCTCTTGTTAAATACTTGTGTCTTACCTCATCTCTTTGATTAAGATTATAATCCACTATACGTTTTCTATGAGCCGGATCACATGGCAAGTCTTCCAAATCATCATGAGGTGGTGGATATTTCATTTTCAAATATCGATTGATCGCTTTTGAATTCACTTTAAAAAGAAAAACAATAGTTAAAAGGAAGAATCGTATGTGTTATCATGTCTCTAATATCATTAAACAAAAATTAAATTTATTAAATTTGAAATCATGCATAATTTTTTACAATTTTAAAAAAGTTCTAACATGCTAACACATTACAAGTCTAGAACAATAAACTAAAATAATATTTTTACAGAAAAAACTTATCACAATACTAATACAATTAACAAAAAAAATAATTATTTTAATGTATAAAAGTTATTACCTAAATTAAGAAAATGAGTCACCACATAGACCAAAAGTTGAAGTGGTCTCCGAAGAAAAGCAATCAAATTATCGAATTAGGGCTGGATAAAAAATCTGAACCCGAAATACCAGCCGAAATCCAACCCGAAAAACTCGAATCGAATTTTGGAAAATACCCAAAAGGGTCTCGTTTGACGGTTTTCGGTACCATGTATTATCCGAATCGAACCCGAAATATTACGGGTTCCCGAAAAACCCAAAAAACGCAAAACCCTTAAGCCATAAATTCATAGCTCCTAACCAGAATCTCGAAATATTCAAAAAATCCAAAACACTCGGACCCAAACTCGAACTCAAAACCCGAAACACCGAAAAATACGAAAACCCTGGACCCAAATTCGAAATCGGACTACGAAAAACTCGAAAAAATCCAAAACCCTCGAAAAACTCGAAAAAATCCCGAAAAATGTTTAAAAACATTGAAAATGCCATAACCTGAATTCGAAAATACTCGAAGCCAGACTGAACCTGAAATACTTTCGGGTATACCCGAGTTTTTTATATGTTATTAAATCAGACCCGAATGGATCCGAACCAAAAAAATACCCGAACGAGTTCAAAATTTCAGTATTTAAAAATTCGAACCCGAATGGATCCGACTCGAACCCGAATCCGAAATACCAGCCCTGTATCGAACTAAGGAGAAGAAAAAATCGATACACTTTCCCTTTTTTTGTCAACCTTTCCCTTTTTTCTTCTTCATTAAAGTTAGAGGGCCTTATATTCTTCTTGCAAATTTACATTATCCGAACATAATTTTATTTGATGAGTTAAACCCTACTAACTAAGGGCTTTTTAAATGTATTTTGGGTCATATGCAATTTTAAAAGATGAGCATTTATATAAAAAGGAAGGCAACGTTTTCATTTAGTTTATAATTGGCTAAAAAATAATAATATTTTACACTTTTTAGGTTAGTGGTGTCAACGTGTCAATTGGGTTGGGGTCAAATATAAAATTGTTTTGGGTTCATATCATGTATATTTTTTTATATATAAAATTTACCCAAAACAATTAAAGATTTATTGGTGTAAACTGTACTCGAGAAATCATCTCCAATGCCCCTATATGTCAATCGCAAAATCCCTAAAAAACAGTAATTATATATAACTATTTTTAGTTCGAAAAATATGGAAAATACCTAAAACCCTGGCCAAGTTGTCTAAATTACAAGTTATACCTGGATTATATCCGCCTGACCCAAATATATCGGATCTAACCCGAGTTTTATATGTAATTAAAATTCAAATTCAAATCCCTAAAATTTGAATTAAAAATCGTTGCATTCTCAGAGGAGACATTTTTATTTTTCATGAAATTAGGGAAACTAGCATCGACTTCTCTTATCAAATCCGAAAATGGTTGAAGCAAGGCGGGTTTCGAAGAAGAACGATATTCAGAAGGACGATATTCAGAAGGTTAGCGAGAAGAAGATAGTCGTGAAGAAGGAAGTCGGTAAGAGGAAGACGAATCCGACAAAAGAAGAGGAGAATATGGTGAAGATGACAAATTCTGTGAAGATTGTAGAGTTGAAGAAGCTGAAGGAGAAGCTAAGTTACCGAATCCAAACGATGATATCGAGTAGGGATGAGTCAGCGATGGATCAAATAAATGTGCTTGTGGAGACGACAATGGCTGTTGAGGCAAACAAAGGCTTTGAACCGAGCACATATGCTCCTCCTCCGGCGAGTGAGAGTGGAGAACCAGGGGACGACGATGAAGACAACAAAGGTGAGGAGGCTGCCTCGACTGAACGCGAAGACAATGATGAAGAACAGGATGCAAACAAGGATGAAGACAAGGATGAAGACAAGGATGAAGAAAAGGAAGAGGAAGCATCAGATGGTGTTGGTGGAGAAAGTGAATATGAAGGAGAAGAGAGGTCTCGGTTTGAAGTAATTATGAGTACCACTCCAGCTAGTCCATCGACCTGGATGGGAAACGAAGAAACCATTTTCTACCTAGATCAGAGAACTTAGAGGTAACTAATTAGCAATTGAGTTTATATATACATTTTAATTCAAGTTACATTGTGTTGCAAGGTAAAGATGGATAATAATAGGGAATAATGAGTAAAACAATGAGTTGTTCTCTGAGTAATACTAGGAAAAATTGGTAAAAGTAGGAGATAATGGCAAAACCTTAAGAAAACTAGTCGGGGTAATCTTATAAATGTAAAGCTAGTAAAACATGGGAAATGGGGGTAGAACTGAATGTCTCCTAAATGTAAAACATGGAAAAACTATTTGTAGTGTTGACGTATTATTGGTATAAATGGGGCAGAACTGAATTTTTCCTCAATGTTACATGCAAAGATTTTGAGGCAACCGAGGGAATCAAATCAGCTAGAATGTACTTCTTGCCAACAGAGTACAAGAAACATATATAGCAGGGGACAAGGTGCTTCATATTAGAAGCTATTGACATGCTTGCGAATCTGAATATGAAGCTCAATAATTTGGAGAGGAGGTGGTTTGAGGAGTATCCTCAATTCAAACACTTGTTTCACCTGAAAGTGAAAAACCACAAGGTTCATGAAATGTGGATGCTCTTTCTGCAAAATGCATAAATCTCGAAGCAAAAAGAAGTGTGATTCATTTTCAATGGCGTTCTCATTCGGTATGGTTTGAGAGAACATGCACTGATTTCAATACTAAACTACCATAACTATCCTCTCGGGTACAAGGAAAGTGGTAGTACATAGTTCATGAAGAAGCATTTCAAGGGAACAATAAGGTTGGACGATGTAAAAGTGAAGCTGGAGTCGATGGGACCCCATAGAGACATGCCGAAGATTGTGATTCTATATTTCTTAGCAAGTGTTGTTTGCGCGCAAACGAAGAGTGGTGAAGGCACATAAAGTGTTTTGGATTTTTTTCCAAAGATTCGTGGCTGACCTTTAGTTCTATAAGACCTTTCTATGGGGGAGATACTCCTATGATTATATGGTGAAGGAGATCTCTCACACCATGGATCATTTTAGAGGCCAAGGGAAGGAGAAGTCATTATGGCCTCTTCCATATTTTTTTCTTCCACTAGAGGTAAGTAAATGAGCATTATAGTTGTTGTTATTTTTGATCACTTAAGCTAACTCTCATAAAATGTGTGTCTTGTAGCTTCTTACTTTCGAGGCAATTCCGCAACTGGAGATAAGTTTAGAGAATATGTTGGAGGTGCTATTGTCAACTGTTTAAGGATGTGCAAGTCCACATTCAAACCCAGTAAAATGTAATGGTTTCCATTTTCAAAAATATATGAGGAACTAGGTGCAATGAAGGTAAGTTTTCCATTGCATTTGAATTTTTATGTGTTATTTAAGTTTGAAATGGGTTAAAGTAGAACTAGAGAAAGTAGGTATCACTATTCGAGGAAAACTAAGGAAAACTATATGAGTTTTATGGATAGGATGTATTGTTATAAGCCTTAACATTATTTTTTTGACATTTACAGGGCATTGCATCGAAAAAGAAGAAGGCTGAGGATGGTCTACGGTGCATGTGCTCCGCCAACATTGGAACGAGACCAACCGCCGGGAATTAGCCGCGCGCCTGGATCGGGAGGTGCACGAGCTGGAGCTGAAATTCCAGCTCTTTCTGACAGCATATTGCCCACCAAATCTGAAGCAAAAAACGCTCTCTTAGATAAAATAATGGAAGAGGAGAACAATGTTGATGAGCCATGTCTTGCTGTTGACATTTGGGTTAAGCGTCTCGGTGAAGGTTTGAAGGTCTTTTTGAAGACATGTACAAACAAGATGTTGTCACCTGAGAAGAATAAACATAACATGCTGAAGAGCTAGCTCAGGAAATTTCGGGCACTGAAGGCTCCACTTCCACCCCCGAATTAAGAGATGTTATGAAAAGCATCCAAAGATTAGGAGATCAACTAAAGAGAGGAAGAAAGTGGAGAAGTTTATCTCCAAATATGACAAAGTTTTGGCCCCACTTGAGACATTTTGTGAAGCAAGTTGAGAAAGGAAAAATGAAGAGAGGTAGTGAATAGGAAGTTGAAAGTCAGTTGTGGGAAACTTGATTTTTTTTAAGAATAAGTTGAATAAGTTGAATTACAATCATAACACAACAGAAACCTTAATTTAACACAAGTCTTAAAAAACATAAAAAGATTAATGTGGTTAACCATAGACAAGTCTCAACAAAACATAAACTGATATAAGTCATAACAAACAAGTAGTTGTATCATTCACTAGAACGTTTTAAACGGGTCATAGCTCCTTATGTTTTGTCAACTCTTCAACCATCTCATCTACTTGCTTCCTTAATTGCACAACCTCTTCCTCGACATCGATAACCAATGGTTGACGAAAGTGGAGGTCATCGTCCTGCGCGTAAAACACACAACTCTAATATAGTTCATAAAGTTTTATCTAGTTTTGCAAGTTTTACCTTTCAACCATCTCAAGTAGTGTAACATAATTTTAGTTTACAGGATGCAAGAGAAAATAAAAAATACCTTATACTCCTTGCAAGTGAAGTATCGCCTCCCAGGTAAAGTATCAAAATATGTTGAATACTTTGGAGTTGGAGAGAAATCGTTGATGATTCGCCCCTCCCCCCCCCCCCCCCCCCCNACATGTCAAAATTCCAAATTGCCCATCAGCTATGTAATGGGCCATGTCCCAATATGCCTTGGTCTTCTTCATTTCCTTTGCTTCCTCGTATGGATCCATGAGAAAGAGGGAGAATGATGAAAGAGAGAGAGAATGAGAAAGATAGTTATGGAAGGGAGAGAGAGTGATGAAAGATGAACGAGGGAGAGAGAATGAATGAAAGAGAGAGATAATCTCCCTTAAAAGTTAAAGTAAATAAAAGCGCAAGTTTTTCTGTTTTGGCGCCAAAAGAAAATTATTTCACCGCCAAAAATTGTTCTTAGTTTTACATAGAATACTAATGTTATGAAAGTTCGTCATAGTTCTACTTTTGGTGTTTTCCATAATATTTAGTTTTATCTATAGTTTAATTTTGTTTTAGTTGTTTTACTGTTAATTTTAGTGCTTTTACATGCAATACAGATTGTTTTCTGCAAAAAAACTTTGAAATTAAGATTTCTTTGAATCTTCATCTATAAGTTCGTT
The DNA here is from genome assembly GCA_900406275.1 of Anastatica hierochuntica. Classification (NCBI taxonomy): domain Eukaryota; kingdom Viridiplantae; phylum Streptophyta; class Magnoliopsida; order Brassicales; family Brassicaceae; genus Anastatica; species Anastatica hierochuntica. The sequence goes on from OVAN01000057.1 coordinate 103,292, forward strand.
TTCACTAAAAATTGTTCTTGAAAATACAAGGTAATATATCGAGGGAAAGATAGTGACTCATTTAGTAACATATGTTATATTAACTATGAATGTTTGTTATATGATAACAAATCAAATGTAAAACTAAGATAACACAATTTTAGAATATCTAATAGTAATTTAATTTGAAGAACACCCAAAATTAGAACTAGTTTTCCTTAGTGTTATCCCCACTAAAATTTTGTTTCTTTAGTTTTGCAGTTGATTTTATTGTTTAGACATATAATTATGATTTTTCTACATAGTTTCACTTAGTTCGACCATTATTACAAAGTCACTACGTCATTTTACACATCAAATACAAGCTTTACGTAGTTTTACAGTTAATTTTATTGTTTAGACATATAATTATGATTGTTCTACATAATTTTACTTCGTTATACCATTATTACAAAGCCAATACGTAGTTTTACACAGCAAGTACCCAGTTTTACGCAGTTAATCATACATGTTTTACAAAACAAAAGAAAGAGATAAATTAATTCACTACTACGCTTTCCAAATAGCAACCAATAGAAACCAAGTCTTTGTCTTGTTCGCCGTTTGTTTTGTGTCCTTTGACGTCGTTCTCCAACCGATGGAAACCTCGTAACTTTTTTTCATCCTTTCTTCTTCAGCCGATCGGGAGGTATGATCTGCTGCTGTTTGATCTCATCAGGTACAATCCATTCAAACTCCTCCGACACTACATAAATTGTCCAATAATAAGCCAATGCTCACATTTCTGTCCAGTAATATTTTGTGCAAATCTCATGTAATTCTATTTGGATATCACGACCACGACCCTGAATGGCATTAACATCCTTTCTGAAATATATGAAAGCAGAAACTACGTGCCGATAGGGATATTTTAGAAAACTCCTTACAAATACAACTTTTCGCTAACAATATTACGAAATAACTTTTCCTGTCAGCACCGGTGATCTCCTACTCAAGGGAGTAATTTTTTATCTCCCTCAAAGGTAATTTCTCAACATCAACACATATATCGTGCAAGAAGTTCTCCATGAAAGGCACCAGTTTTTTTCAATCGATTCATATTTAGTGTCCTTCTGATGTTCATTAAACCAATTAGAAAATTTTCTGACAATTGAATCGAGCAATGGAATTATTGAGTACTTCCTTTCTTCCTTAAGCACGTTGTTCAAAGATTCCATATTGTTGCTAGTGTCCAAATTATGTCTGTCACTGGAAAAAAAAACACCTTGCCCGTTGTTCTTTATGAGTACTTTCCTCTAAATACTTGGTCACTGAAGAACACCTCGTCTTAAAATACTCATAAGCAGAGTTGAACTCAGTCAGCATGTAAAGCCTACTCATCTCCATGAATCTCCATCCGACTACGTCTTTGTTGACGTTAGAAGCATGAAGCATGCCCTTTCACATTCTGGGTCAAATGCCATAAATAATGCCCATGGTCAGCATGTGGAAACACATTAGCTATAACGCTGATGTGGCTTGCATTTCTGCACTCATAAAAACCAATTCAATAGAGTTAGGTACAACAACTTTTAGCATCTGGAAAAACCAAGTTCAACTAGCATTATTCTCACCATCGAGTATATCAAACGCAATGGGGGTAGTGGTGACGATTAGGATCCTGAGCTGTGGTGAAAACTAGTACACCACCATATTCGTTTCTTAGAAATGTAGCATCCACAATTATCACTTTCCTCATGACTTCAAACCCTCGAGCGCAAGCTCCCAAAGCTATAAAGAGGTACTTAAATTTTCTTGCCTCATCCAAATTAACACTTGTTTTTGTTACCAGATTAACCAACTCTACCATGTGCAAATAGCTATACAACTTCTTGTAACTTTCTTCCGGACTACCACGCAAATCACAAGCAGCTTGATTTTTTCCTCTCAACTCTATGGAGTATGATATACTAATACCTAGTTTTCTCTTAATAAGATTCATGATACGATTTGGACTTGGAGTCTCTCCTCTTGTCGTTACTTGTATTTTGACTAGTCTGAGAGCATCTATGCATCTTCGTGTACGTTATAATCGAGAAAATTTATGTATGTGGAATCCTTGTGGCTCGTAAACCCCAACTAAAATTTAGTCGAGAACATTTTACCACCCATCGCGTAGGATCCGACTTTTTAATGTCATAACCAAAGCATTTCTCAAATGCAGCTTTATCTACCAGCTCTTGAATCACCTTCTCACATGAAAATTCCTGAAACATACTCAGACTCAAACCGTCTCCCCATGCCTTTGTAAATTAACTAGATTTTTCGAAAGGTGGATGCTTAACAAACTCATCAGTCGTATGCAATCTATCCAAATAAGTATCCATTGCAGTATCCATGCAATCATCGCATGTTGTATCACCATTATTCTCCACCTCTATCACCTCGTTATGTTGATTTGATAACTCTCCTTCTACGAAATGAATAATGGCACTAGGTCCGATTTCATAATCCATTGGGTGCAACTCTTAGTAGTTCATACCAAACGAACTTTTGCTAACTCTCGACAGTTGCTCGAGCTATTCTGATCTACTCGTGGCCTCCACAAACAAAAGACATCTACGGTTCTCTTTATCGATGGTCGTTAGATAATCAAACAAATCCTTATAATCAGAAATAGTTGACAGTTCTTCACATCCAACCACCAACAGAATGTAGCTCAAATTCAGTTTAACCTTACTTTGATCTAACCCAAGTTTCTTATACATCCTTCTCCTATCATTGACATAGTTATATCATCTACTGATGTTTTCAGTGTTACACTATACATGCAAGAATTTAAAATATATGCTTACGTATCTGCTCACTGTATCCTGCCAAAAATTCAATAAATTATCCACAATTTTCCACTAGTTTTACTTAGAGGTGTCAATTGGTCGGGCCGTCCATGGTCCTGATCTGTCTAAACTAATATGGTCGGTCTGTGGACAAAACCAAATAACAAATGGTCTAATTGGGCCGAAGACCAATTGGTCTATGAACAAAATGAGTCTAAGACCAAATGAACATTGGGCTGCCTAAAGTATTATAATTTTAGGGTTACTTCAATATGGGGGTTTTAGTAAAATTGTTTTAAATTTTTCTAATCAAATCTTATGTTTCTCTACTTCGTCATTAAAATCCGAAGCACAGTGAACAGCTTCTCTACTTCATCCTCTCCTCTCTTTGTGGCCCTGCTCAGTCTGCAAATGTACGATTTCTCTTCACTCTCTCTCTCTCTCTCTCTCTCTCTCTCTCTCTCTTGCCTTACTCATTCGAATTTGGTTTTGGAATTCTGGGTTTTGAACATAGTGTTTGGCTCTCTGCTAGTTTTCTGGGTTTTGGAATCACTCGTATGATTTGGGTTTGTCTCGATCTCTTTCAGGATTTTGATAAGATCTCTCTTTTGCGATTTGTTTTTCTAAAGTGGCGCATTTTTGATCGACCCACTTTTGGATATTCTCCGTTTGACGACATTCCTCTTTGATTTCTGATTAGCTCGCATCTGGTGAGTTTTTTTACTTCATCGTTAGAGAGATCAATTCAGTTTCATGCATTACGAACAATCATAGACGAAGAACCATTAGATTATATCCCTAATCATGCGATTCTATATCAACAACTCATGAATCCCTATGTGAGAATCCCTAAACCCAACGAATAGACTACTCATTCATGGAAATAGAAAAAACACATATCAAATTGTTGAGAGACATGATTATATTATGCATAAATAAGAGTAAAAAGGGGGTTCCGAAGACTTCTCGATTGAAGAACAAAAAGACTTCTTTTCCCTAGGTTACAAACTCAATCTATCCAAAGCTCTCTAAAACTCTCTAAAAGTGCATAATGAAAGCTAAAACACGAGCTTAGGTCTTTTGATAGTAATCCGGTTCGAAATAAGTTCGGTTTGGTTCTTTGAAAAGTCGGTCCGCAATTCGAGACAGAGATCTATAGATCCCTAGACAGGGATCAGTCGATCTGTGTCCAAATTCCTGGGTATTTTCTAGCTTTGCACGAACACTTCCTTCGACGCTTGAAATCCATCCAAAATGCATT
>OVAN01000058.1:0-108413 GCA_900406275.1 Anastatica hierochuntica
CGGACATTTTCACCAAAGGCTTGCCAACATCATTGTTCAATCAGTTCCGGTCCAGTCTCACCGTCGTTCAAGCCGACGCATCGACTACGGGAGGGTGATAGAATATGAGAATATTCCGTTACATTAGTTTAGATATTTTTGTATATACAATCTTACTTCACCACATTATGTGGAACTGTAATCTCTTTATATTGAAGTGATNGTCGCACCAGCTAAACTATAAGGGAAATAAATTAGACAGTAATACTAAAAATCAAAATGTAGCAAACACCGATCCCTGCCGGCGGCGGGGAAAAGCCAGAGAAAAAGAGCAATAAGAAACTAAAAATTGCAAAACAGTCCTAATATTAATATTCAATTCGGAAATGTCCATATCTGGTTTAGTTTCTTCAATTTGACAGTAACCGAACCGGACTCTTATTTCCAATTCGGGTGAATTTGATTAGTAAACAAAATTCATTTATCGAAGTTGTAAACTCAAATAAATGAAAAAAATAGAAGGAAAATTATTTCTTTGCAATTTGTAAAAAAAATATTTCATATATAGAAAATAAATTAAGAATCAAGATTTTTCTGAACCGGTTTTCAACAGTACCAATCAAAAAAACGGTTTAGGTGACCATGGCTTTGCAGAATCAAGTAGCTTAAGTACCATCACTGTTAACATCATCACATGGTTTTGCATTTTAGAGTTCTTCAAAAGGAACTCTAATGGAGGCTGCGTAGCTACGCGCACTCGGCTAAGAGAAGAAAGAGCTCCTCATCGGTTATGGCTCCCATTTCCATTGCCCTTTCCAACACGCTTAGACCTCCATCGTCCTCTATCGATGGCCTCGCTCCTCTGCATTTACAAAAAACACAAATTCAAGAATATCATTATGAACAATAGAATCTTGGAGACGCGGAACAGGCAGGTCCAAAATGTTTAAAATGTACCTTCGCAGTAGAATCTTTGCGAATTTGTGGTTCCTTGAAGATATGCAATGATGTAATGGAGTCCTTCCGTGATAATCCCTCATGTTTAAGTCAGCACCGAACTGCAACAAGAGCTCGAGTAAGACGGAGTCACCAATGTGACAAGCCACATGGAGCAAAGAACAGCCTTGAAGACAGTTTCCTGGTTCGTTTGAGTCTTTGATTCTCTGACACACAGTCGGGTCGTTTCTTTTCTTTACAGCTTCTTCCGACGCATCAACAGCATGGTGATACGAATCAATATCAGTTACGTTGTCGAACTTGGTATTGATGATATTCACATCCTCAGTAGTTACTATGAGTTTATAGATTTCTCGTATGTTTCTGCTTTGGACGGCTTCCCATATTCTTCTTGCAGCTGTAGGATTTGCTTTGCTCTCATCTTTAATGACTAATGCTTTCTCCAGATACTGTCCCAAACATGAAAAATCATCAATCAGGTTTCGTTCTTTCTTAACATTACCTCGCACAAAGCATAATCTAACTCACTAAATGACATCGACCAATCATCCCCGCAAAGATAACGAACTTGGAGGTTACCTTTCGTAGTATGTACTTCTCCTTCACAGTAGAGGAATCTTCTGGACACGGTTTTGAAATTGAAGCATCTAATGATGCTGGACCGTCTTTACTGCAAAAGCTTAACTCGTTTTTATAAGAGCTCAAAGGATTTATGAAACACGGCATTACCGGTAGATACAGTGTTTGATGATTAATCTTTGCTTAGAATGCAAAGTAAACTATAGTTCTTAGGGATCATACCAGTCATCATCAAGGTGAAGGAGCCCCTCCCACAGTGAATTACAGTATGAATTTCCCAAATTCCGAAATAAGTCCAAGATTGTTGGCTCCCACACTTTCACATCTAATGTAAGAGACCTCACCTGCGGTTCGCGGAAGTGCAAATGGGGGTATAAGTTAAACTAGCCATACAACAGAAGAATTCAAGGAAAGATGCTTGGAAAATTGTTGCGAAACTAGTTAAAACGTCATACCTTGGATATATGAACCCCGAGGTTCCTGTGAACACCGGAGCATTGGATGCACAACAAAACTCCAAGATTTAACGATGCCCAATCGGGATCAGGAGTATTGCATTCTGCACATACATTATTCCCCGGAATTCCTCTGAGTATCGTCGAGACATCATCCCCGTCATTATGCCTACTTTGATCCAAGGAGACAACACCTTTAGCAGGGGCAGAACCAGTGTAGTCTTTATCGACGTATTGCACTGGTGACTGCAGAAAAACGTATCTGTATTAGCAGGAAACTTCCCTGTAAATTCAGTTTGTTAAATGAAGAGAAGCCTGAGACTTATCATGTCAACCTGTTGCAGAAAATGAGAATTCAGAAGCGTCCCTATAGCTGCTGTGATTTTATTCACCCAGTCCATCCTATCTGCTCCATTTTCAGCCTGTTATGGTATGTGAAGAAAGAAGCAATATAAAAATTCTAAATCTGTGACTCATTTGTGCTAACTAGATCCTATCATTGTAACCACGAAAAGTCGAGAACATGTGAGGTTCCATGCAGGTTGTCTGCAAGGCAAGCACTGGAGCCAGTAATATGTGAGGGACTTGCAATCGAGGCTTTATAGCGAATAAACTGGGTACCTGAAGTGTGTAAGTTTTTTGAGGAGAAATAATTCTGAAACAGAGCCGAAGATCCATGTCTTCTGCATCCAATTTTATCAAACAAGTGCGGAGATCGATAGTATTATAGTCTAAGCTTCCCTCAGTGAGCGAAGCTGATCGACTGTGTCTTGAACGAAATCGACCAAAGACGCCAGTATTGTCAGATGAACCACTATAGTGATGCTGAGATCCCTGAAGCATAGGAAGTGTAGAAAAATTTGACAGTTAGAAACAAATAGAAATACATAATCTAGTACCATCAATTTATGGTACAAGTTTGAAAGAGCTTATGGTAGTTTCATTGTCTCTCGTGGAAATGAGGCAGAAAAAGGGTCTGCGGACACGTACCATCGATTTATTGCCGTTGGTTCTGTAATAGTACATGGAGCCATGACTATCAAGGACAAAAAACTTCCTTTTCCAATCAGTTCTCAAACTTGACGATCGCTTTAATAAATACCCTTGTTTAATTACCTGCATCATTACAAAAAGGAACTTGGTAAGGCATGAAAAAATAGCAGCCTGTTCTGAAAAATCAAGCTTGAAATTATCACAGAACAAGTCTCTATATGCTGCATAATTGCATTTCAGCACAAGCCATGACGTTAGGATTGATTTTTTTTAACGGCTATCGAGAGATAAATATAAGCTAAAATGCATCAACGGGTGAACAGTGAGTGGTTTTAAGACAATTGTGTTGCATATAGTTAAAAACACTAGAACTAGCAAGACTCACACATCTAATGAGACAAACATTTTTAACTTTCTTTAACCAATCGATCACCACAAAAACACAACCTTAATGAGCACAAAGCAAACTTGCAAGAGTCACAAGAACCAAGAAATGAGGAAACGCTTACTTCCTTGTCTGCTGTTAAACTTGTTTCAGAGTTTTTATAAGGGATAATTCCAACAGCACGGTTTTTGTTAACACCAGAGGGCTCCGCGTTAGCGGCAAGCTGTTGGCTGTCTAATTCGGACTGTGTCCTGAATTCTTGAATGCGTCTTGCTAATCGATCTTGTTCAATTTTAGATTGTTCTTTTGATTGTTGAGCATATGTTAATATCTGTACAAAAAAAAACAGTCACATACATAATTAGAAATCAGACGATTTGTTCGGCCCGTCTAAACTATTGAGACATCGAGTTGACTACCTGATGGATAAATGGTTCCAGTTGACTCAACAAGTCATATCCCTGAAGAAAAAAAAAGACCAAGTTAAGGATCACAACATAACAGAGATGTCAAACTTAGTGTCTTACAAGTTTACAAGGTAATGATTCAAAAGGTCAAAAATTAGAAACCTTACAAGTTTAAAATATCTCAGATGAGCATCCATAATTGCACTTATAGATTCCAAAAACTCATACTTCTTTTTAGCTTCAATAGTCATCAATGAATTTACCTGCATTCTTCAACCAAATCACAAATTTACTTAAAAAGTTTGAAATATTGAAAAGTAAATAACAATGGCTTATGTAAGTAGAGTCGGCATACTAGATTGAAACGACTCTTCTCAAATGTTGACTTTGAGTTCTCCAGATCCTGTCATTCACATCTCTTTAGTAGCCAAGAAGAAAGCAAACGAAAAAGATATGCCTACGAGAGAAGTGTTTCTACCTCTTCCAACTCTGCAACAATTTCTCCTCTTGTACTCTTCTTTAAAGACACAAATTTTTCGCGTGACTGCAAGTAGATAAGAAAACTCATTATACCACTTAAGATCAAGAATATGAAGCACAAGTTTAAGTTCATGTAAACTATGCATAACACGACAATGCTTGTGAAATCATAGATTTTAGAGCTTTTAATATACTAAGGATAAGTCACGAAATCCTATAATCACTAATCAAGTACCTGATCATACGAATGAGCAGCTTTGTCAAATCGATGGCGAGACTCCTGCAAACATAGAAACAGCATAGCGTGACAGCTTGAGTTTTCGACCATATTGATCAAAGTCGAATCTACAATTTTTTGGGACACGCCGATACTTAAGGGGAAAAAATTTGATCAACGATTACCTTAGCTTCTTGTAGATCAACATTTATAAAGTTCATCAACCTCTCAAGTAACACATGCTCCACCTAGAGATTTTCCCCCACAAAATACCACAACTGTTATAAACATCATTGTACTAACCAAATTTTCGTTTAAATTAGAAGACAAGATATGCTCTTGGTGAAGATAAGCATATTCATCGTTACTGGCGTTTATTATTGTTCAAAAGATACTATGAGCATACCTGTGAGCAAAGAAACTCCTTGTAGGAGGCAAGCTCTCGAAGTGTATTTATGAACTTGGATATAACAGGGCCTGATGTCACTCGCAAAAGTTAACAGTCAAATAGGTCAGAGATAAGACAATTTGATACTATCCCTATCTTTCATACAATCTCTTCAAATACCAAAACTCAATAACTTAGGAGTACATATGTCACGCATCCTAATTGTGAACTTTACTAAAGGCAATGACGACGAGAACAAACATAAACCGAAACAATGACTTAAACTACGAAGCAAAAAAAAAAATCAATGCTGAAGAACATGGGAAGTCTATCAAAGCTAAAATTTCCAACTTTCACAATACCGCATCAAGGTAACCAAATGCTTCGAATTCTTGAACTAATACCTAGTCCATGTCTAATCTAGATGTCTAATAAGGTCTGTTTAATCAAGAACTATTAAGACCAAATAGCTTATATGTATCAACAACCTCCAATTGAAAGACTGATAGGATCGTCATGTCCAGCGCCAAATTCTTCCAGACAATTTGCAAATGCATTTTCACCTTTGGATGCTTCTCCCAACACTCCCCTGTAATCAAATGTAATGCAATTCCTATCAGCCACTAATAGCAAAAGTGGACTAATAACAAAATAATGCTTTACATGAAAATTGAAAAAACAATCAACAAAGCTTTAATAATTCATCAAACAGTTCTCATTTGCAAATCAATGAAAAGAAGAGAAGGAGACAACAAGATTCCACTTTGAGAAAATGTGCTACAAAAATGGCATTGAATCTACTGATAGAGAATCTTATATAAAACAAAAGGAGTATAAGAGAAGAGAGACATACATAAACTTCTTAACACCTTTGTATAGCTTCTGACAACGATCTTTAAGTTCATCAGCTGTTCCCTCCAAGGAACAAACCTGATCCAAAATCCAAAATCCAATCAACCAAAACAATCACAAGATAAAGAAAATTCACAATTTTTACAACAGACCCTTCAAAATTCAAATCTCAAAGCTTTCAAAAAATTTTGTTTACCTGTTTCTGAAACATTGGAGAATCCTCTAGATTGATAAAGGCCGCCATTAGATGATGAAAACGAGAAAAGGAAGAAACTTTCAGACCGAATCGTGATGATTCGACACGAACCCTAGAAAGTGAGTTGAGTTTTGGAGTTTCTTATTCGGTTTGGAAATGGATCTAGCGAGATCCAGAGGCGTTTTCAGTTGGTGAAATGGTGTTGATGATGGTGATGGTGATTGCTTTGGTCGGAACTTGTTTATTGTTTTCCGATTTTACCCTTCTTCGTATTTTAATTTCTTATAAACTTTTTTAAAACGAGTCGTTTTGTTAATTTTATGGGCTTTTATAAAGATGATTTATGGGCTTTATGGTGTGAATTAGCGTTGGGCAATTGGTTTTCGGTTCGGTTCGGACTCTTTCGGTTACGAAATTTTGCAATCTTATTGGAAACGATCATATATCGACTCCGGTTTCGATTTTCTCGGTTACAAAATTTTATATCCATACTGGAAAGTGGAAACGATCGTATATCGATTATGGTTCCGATTTTTCGCGATTACAGAGCTTAGGATCCATTTGATTCTTTTTTAGGAATTGAACCTGATCCGAAACCGGATATTTTCAATGTATGTGGGAAATGAAGTATGAGGTTCGGTATTTTCCGGTTCGGTTCAATTTGGGTCGGATTATTTGCCCACCTATAGTGTGAAAGATAAATTATTGTTTGTAAGATGTTTTCCTTTCTTCTTTTTTTCTTTTTGAGTCAAGTATTATGAGAAAGAAGTTAAGATCAACGAGTTTCATAAATATGATGTCTATGTAATAAACAAAAGGAAATACAATAATATAAAATCATTTTTTTATGATTATGCTCCTAAATGTTAAATTCAAATAGCGTTTTACATTTTTAAATTTTCAATATTATATGAAAATCATTAGAAATCACAAACTTATAACTAATATATGTTAAGTTACATAGGCTTCCAACTCAAAACCAATTGGCCATGAGTGGAGAGGCCCATATCACTTATATATTAGTTAGGATCCCTTCCAACTTCCGATGTGAGACACTTATCCCTAATACGCCCCCTCGAGATGATGGCTTTCTTGGCCAGAAATCTCGTTATGTTTGAGTATGAATCGATGGACCAATTTTGGGTCAAATCGATTAGATCGGGTTGAATTGTGTGGATCTGGGCTTTGATATCATGTTAAGTTACATGGGCTTCCAACTCAAAACCAATTGGCCATGAGTGGAGAGGCCCATATCACTTATATATTAGTTATGATCCCTTCCAACTTCCGATGTGAGACACTTATCCCTAATACGCCCCCTCGAGATGATGGCTTTCTTGGCCAGAAATCTCGTTATGTTTGAGTATGAATCGATGGACCAATTTTGGGTCAAATCGATTAGATCGGGTTGAATTGTGTGGATCTGGGCTTTGATATCATGTTAAGTTACATGGGCTTCCAACTCAAAACCAATTGGCCATGAGTGGAGAGGCCCATATCACTTATATATTAGTTATGATCCCTTCCAACTTCCGATGTAGGACTCTTATCCCTAATAATATATATTTTAATTTTACTAACTACATTTATATCGAATTTGATTCAAATAGTTTGTTTTTTTTCGACAGATTCAAATAGTTTACGCAGCACGATACTAATACAAAACCAAACTATTGCAGCTCATTGCCCATTTATAAAAATAGAGTATTGAGTCTATTATTATTGCATATGGAATAATGTGTAAGATGTATACATTTCATCAATCATTCAACATGTGAAAAGATTTGCAAAGCTCAATTGTAGATGTCTCTACAATTTCAGAATCTTTCAGATTTCTAACACTTTTGAACCAAAAACAAACGGTTTTGTTTAAAAATATTAGACGTTGCGATGAGTTGATTAACTCTATATAATTGTGATTTTCTCCAAGCAACTATTTTGGTGTGAAATATTATCCAAAGCTCTTTGCATTTTGTTGTGAATTCTCTTCATCATTTTCTCCATAGACTTAATCTCATTCTCTGCCTTCTTTATCTTTCTTTCCTTTGACACTATCTTCTTTCTTCTTACTAATACCTTCTTCCTCTTTTCTTCATCCTTTTCCTCCATAACCTACAAAAATGGCCAAATCATAACTCATTTTTTCTCTAATGGAAAATATATTTTCGGTTCAAATCATAACAAGGATTGAGAAATTTAGTTATGTATACTCGAATCCGGTTGCATAAGTCTTTAGTAGAAGGTAATGCATTCCATATAGAAGCCTTACAAGGAGCATTAACAAACACTTGGTCTCTCTCCCATTCAAGTTCCTTTAGCTTTCTCTTATCTTTTTCTTCATCGCTTCGAATAATATAACCTCCACATCTACGGTAGATAAATTAAAACCGATTAAAAACATAGAAAATAAAGTTGAACAACTAAGACCATATTATATATAATCAACACTTTACTCGTTTTTCAACTTGTTTAAGAGAAACTCCAAACTCAATATCTTTACTTGAATTCAATATCTTTAGAAGACGTCTCTCATCATCCATGCTACGTGCTTCATGTAATATCTGACGGTTTAGGTTCTATAAGATATATTTGTAAGAAAAAAAATCAAAAAAAAATGTTTCTATAATATTTTTTACGATTTTTTTTTGTCAACAACTCATTCAATAAGATTCCAGTCAAGTGACTCCCGTTAGGGGAGACAACGCAACCGTGGTGCTTACATGAAAGTAAAGAGAGTTTTTTGACCTTGCCTTTTATAATATTTTTTACGATCATCATATAATAAAAGGGTTATAATTAGAAAGTATATATAGTTTTCTAACATGAATATTTATTTCTCGTTCCCCCGACGAGAATGATATAATAGCTTTCTTGTCACGACAAGCATTGTTAGCGAACGTTAGCTTGTCTAACTCCATCTTCTTAAAACATTGCGATCGAACACTTCATCGACCCTTGTCCATCTTTCGTTATAGATCCATCCATGAAGTAAGTTGCATTCTAGACTTGAGATGGCTCTTTCACGGTAAAGTTGTGGTTAAGATTAACATTTTACAAGTTTCACTACATTTTTAGCCATGCACATTAATATACATTTAGAGAGAGAGGAAGAGAGAGAATTATTTTTCGAAAAACATATATTTACCTTTTTCTTTGTGATTTTTCTTTCAGTTTGAAGTATTACTTGTTGCGTCTCCTCTATCATTTTCTCATTCTCTTTTATCGACTTCGAAAATCGACATTGATTTGCTTCATTGATATTTGGAATATTTTTCTTTCTGCCGGTTTTTGCGACCTCCATAGCCTTGGGAAAACTTAACTATAGAAGTTATAGCTCTTGCAATGAAATGGAAGCAAACTCTTTGAGCAAAAGAATATACAGAAGACAGGATGAGACTCTGAGAGTATAAACTTTTTGTTTTGATTTTCGGCTTTGATATAATCTTCCGTGTAAAATCTCCTTAGGGAATAAATATTATATTATGGTTTATTGAACTTGGTTTGCACACCAAGAAAGTTGACCATTCTGCCTCATTTTTGTTTTAGTTTAATTCAACCGTGTTGAAGGATCCAAACAAATAGTTTTATGTTTATTAAGAGATTATCAAAGAAGATACAAAGACATTAAAATGAAATAGCTCATAAATGTTAAATTCAAATAGCGTTTTACATTATTAATTTTCAATATTATATGAAAATCATAAGAAATCATGAACTTATAACTAATGTTTATTTTAATGTTACTAACTACATTTATATCGAATTTGATTCAAATAGTTGATGCAACACGATACTAATACAAAACCAAAATATTGCAGCTCATTGCCCATTTATAAAAATAGAGTTTTGAGTCCATTGTTATTGCATATGGAATAATATGTAAGATGTATACATTTGATCAATCATTCAACATGTGAAAAGATTTGCAAAGCTCAATTATAGATGTCTCTACAATTTCAGAATCTTTCAGAATTCTAACACTTTTGAACAAACAAAATATGGTTTTGTTTATAAATATTAGACATTGCGATGAGTTGATTTAACTATATATATAATTGTGACTTTCTCCAAGCAACTCTTTAGAATTGGTTTTGTTTTGAGTTGGTGGAAGCAAAGCATTTGATAAGTTCGGTTTAAAAATTCAACCTTTAGTTTCATCATTCTGTGTTGGGGACTCTCTGACGGAAAAAAGTTTCAATCTTGTTACAAAATGGCGATCATTGGAACAACATCCATTGCTGCATTCTTCATAACTGCGGACAAAACCATTCTACAAGGCGCAAGGAGAAACACCGAAGAAGCTCAGTTAAAGAAAGTTCATCAAGACTCTAAATAAATTACTTCTTATGTATAACTCAAATCATTCACACATCTTTCTCTCTGTTTTGCATTTACCATTGATTTACAAAATAAATAGGAGAAATGTTTATGTATGTAAAAGCTTGTTTACTACTACTAGTTTCTTCTGTCTGAGTGTTACTGGGCCTAAAGTATAAAAGCCCAACGTCCCATTTAAAAATTTAGGCCCATTTAATAGTTATTATGATACATTCTTAATAATCTTATTTTCTCCTAAAAAATAATTAAACGACTATTAAAATGATGACCGTTGTAATCTCTTGACCGTTCTGATTAATTTCAAATTTTCTTACCACATAAATGCAGAAGAAAGAAAAATAAATTTTCAAACGCCTTTCTCCTCTGTTCCATTTCATGTTCGTCTTCATTGTTTCCTTCTCTTCCGGTTACACATCGATCGAGCAAGATGTTACTTGACTTGACATCTCTGTGTATGATCGCGGGAGATGCAATAATCATGATGCACATAGCGAAGTCCTTGAGCTTAACAAACGAAGAAGACAGATTCTTAATCAGTTTTTGGATCTTAAAGGTATAGTAATCGATGATTCAACCAAAACTACAATTTTCACTGTAAAATTTCTTTAGTCTTTTAAGAGTTACAGTTTCAATTTTTGTCAGGGAAGATTCGTGTGTTTTGTCTCCAAAACCCTAAAAGCACCGGTTGCTTCTGACACAAGAAACATTATCATCGTCAAGTTAACAGAAACCTACACACCTTCGACAGAGTTTTTAGAGATTGAAACCGGTAATAAAATCGGTTATCGATCGGTTAGTTCCTCTGTTTTTTAATTTCAAACCACATTTATTTACTTAAACAAAATGTTTTTATTTCATTTCATAAGGGACCCAAGTGATATATGGGCTTTTCGACAAGAAAACAAATGGGCCTTTTAGCATATGTCCAACGTCTCCCTAGAGTCTCTGGTATATTTCTTTCCTTTTTTTTGATTTCTTTCTTCCGTCGAAACAACTTTTTTTTACACCTTTTGTTTTCAGATTTAAAATCAAATTTTATAGTTTTTTCCACAAGTAATGTTTTACGTTTTACTGTTTTTCATTTGAAACAAAAGTTATTTGATTTAAAACAAATGTTTTTGATTTCAAAGGGACCAAGTGATAAATTTTAATACGTTGAAAACAAACCAAACAAAACAAACCAAACCAAAGGTGTTTATATGTTTAATATGTTTTCATGTAGGAAAAATTTTAAACTTGGTCTAGTTTTTTTTCACATTTTTCAGATTTTAAAATCAAATTTTAAAGTTATTCGCAAATGTTAATGTTTTAGTTATAAAGGTTTTTGTTTTCAAAGGGACCAAATTGATAAATTTTAATATGTTGAGAACAAACCAGACATTGCATCCCGTCCTTAGAATTTTCTTTGGTCCGTTAGAGATGTTTAATGTTTAATATGTTTTCACGTATGATAAATTTAAAACTTGGTCTAGCTTTTTTCACCTTTTTCAGATTTAAAAACCAAATTTTAAAATTTTTGATTTCAAAGGGACCAAAGTGATAAATTTTAATATGTTGAGAACAAACCAGACATTGCATCCCGTCCTTAGAATTTTCTTTGGTCCGTTAGAGGTGTTTAATGTTTAATCTATTTTCACATATGATAAATTTAAAACTTGGTCTAGCTTTTTTCACCTTTTTCAGATTTTAAAACCAAATTTTTAAAGTTTTCACAAATTTTAATGTTTTAGTTTTAAAGGTTTTTGATTTTCAAATGGATCAAAGTGATAAATTTTAATATGTTGAAAACAGACCAAACGTTGCATCCTGTCTTTAGAATTTTCTTTAGTCCGTTAGAGGTGTTTTATGTTTAATATGTTTTCACGTATAATAAATTTAACACTTGGTCTAGCTTTTTTCACCTTTTTCAAAATTTTAAAACCAAATTTTAAAGTTTTTAACATTTAAATTTTAAAGCTTTTAAAAAAAAAAAATTGCAAGTAAATGTTTGAATTCAACGTTTTTTTATTTAACTAAAAAAATTTGCAAGTAATGTTTTGATTTAAAACAGTTATTTTTGTAACAAAAAAAAAAGCTTTATTAATCTTTAGCTTTCAATTATATAACTAAGTTTAATTTTTTTTCTTTATGCAAACACAAAATAACGGCTTATGTAAAAAAAACATTTTGATAACCAAGTTTTTCAGTAATGGCTTATATAATTCGTTTTTTTTTTTGCAACTACAAAACAAAATATTGGTGACTAAACACGGTGACCTCAACAACAACAACAAGAACAAGATAGAGGTGCGACCGGTATGCTACAGGATGAACATAGATCGATCAGCAACAAGATGATGATGAAATTGATCTATCTTTAAAATCTTTGATATGTACTATGTAATTAAGATTTTATTAGAGTTGATCCCGCGCTATGCGCTAATATATATTTTTTGTTATACATATGTTTAATTATATATTATTTTGTATACAATTTTTATATATTGTTATTATTTTTAAATTTATTATTTGACAAATGTTTATATGTGATAAAACTAACTTAACTAATTGGAATATTATGTGTTTGACACAAATAAATTATTGCTTTAATATTATTTTAATTTTTATCATAAATCACTTTTTGTTTATGCGTATTAATGATATTTTGTGGATAATATTTTTTTAAAAAAATGGTATTTGAAAAATTATTATAAGAATGAAATTAGCTCTTTACATTTCTTTTTACAACAAAATCTTTACTCTGAACCGAATAAAAAAGATGTGAAAAAATTCGAACATGTTACATGTTAAAATATTTGCGAGTTTCGAGCTCGAAATAGTATATGGTTGCCCCGAACACACACACACACACACATATATATATATATATATATATATATATATACATCCTTATCTTTATACCCTTATATCATATACTTGCATTTGTTAATCCGAAAATCCCGAACCCAAATCATGAAACAATAAAAAAATTAGAAAAAACCCAAAAATATTCGATTTTAACCAGAAATTTCTGAAAAATTGGAGAAAACTAAAGAAAACCGAACCCGAAAATCTGAAAACCGGAAAATAATCGAACCCAAAATTCTTGAAACAACCGGAAAATCAGAAAAACCTAAAAATATTCGATTAAAACCCGAAATATTCGAAAAATTGGAGAAACCTGAAGAAAAACCGAACTCGGATCCGAAAACACGAAAATAGCCAAACCCGAAAAGTATCGAATCTATCCGAGTTTTAATAGTTTTACAAAAGGCGACCCGACTCGAAAAACCAAAACCGAACTTTCAAAAGACAAAATGGATCATATAGGGTTGGAGTTCGGGATTCGAACATGAGCAACATCACGAACGCCTTAACTTACAATTGTACATTTGTACTAAAATAATATAATTTTATATATACTATAATATAGATTGATCAAAACAGATTTATTATAAAACCAATAATATATGATTGAATCTATAGTCTTATATTGAACATTATTGTATATTTATCAATATATGTATGTTCACATGTTAACTATATAAATAATGATACATGTATAATATATAAACTTGTTAGTAATAATAACTCTATACAATTTAATTGTACTTGAGAGTAGAGGATATAACATGGATTATGAATATTTATATTATATTATTAATTAAATAATAATGATTAGTATAATTATTTATAATGACTGTGAATAGGTCCAAATTTAAATGACAACTTTTTAAATAGATAAAAAGAATGACTCTATTTTAATAGAAAAGATTTTTTTCCGGATGTTTTAAATAGTGTTGATATTAGATCTAAAAATAATTAATATATTTAAGTTTATTATTATATTTCGGATATTTTCGGGTACCCGAAATATTTCGGTTCGGGTCGGGTTCGGTTCTTCGGATATTGAAATTTAAAATCCATTCGGGCATTTTAACGGTTTCGGTTCGGGTTCGGTTCTATTTTTTCGGGTCGGGTTAGTTCGGTTCTTCGGGTTCGGATATTTTTCTCAAAGCAATGATGATTTAATAGGCACATTCTTTGATCATGTGTGTGTAATAATAAGATGAATTGAAAAATAGAAACTGAGAGTAACATTCAACAAAATTTGAGGTCTTTTTTAAGTTCAGCTTGACAAAAATGACAAAACATCAAATAATCACTCAACAAAAGAAGAAAATACTTTGAAATACTTTCATGCCAACTTCTCCGGCTCTTTTGATTAACGCAACAAAATGAGATATTTTGTTTTTCTTTTCCTAGATTTTTCCAGATTTCTCAACTTCTCGAATGAAATGTGAGCCACATGTCCCTCTTCGAGTTCAAATTTGAGGTATTCTTTAAGTTCAGCTTGACAAAAATGACAAAACATCAAATAATCACTCAACAAAAGAAGAAAATACTTTGAAATACTTTCATGCCAACTTCTCCGGCTCTTTTGATTAACGCAACAAAATGAGATATTTTGTTTTTCTTTTCCTAGATTTTTCCAGATTTCTCAACTTCTCGAATGAAATGTGAGCCACATGTCCCTCTTCGAGTTCAAATTTGAGGTATTCTTTAAGTTCAGCTTGACAAAAATGACAAAACATCAAATAATCACTCAACAAAAGAAGAAAATACTTTCAAATACTTTCAGACCAGCTTCTCCGACTCTTTTGATTAACGCAATAAAATGAGACATTTTGTTTTTCTTTTCCCAGATTTTTCTAGATTTCTCAACTTCTCGAATGCAATGTGAGCCATATGTCCCTCTTCAAGTTCAGATTTGAGGTATTCTTTAAGTCCAGCTTGACAAAAATGACAAAACATCAAATCATCATTCAACAAAAGAAGAAAATACTTTAAAATACTTTTAGGCTAGCTTCTCTGGCTCTTTTGATTAACGCAACAAAACGAGACATTTTGTTTTCTTTTCCCAGATTTTCCCAAATTTCTCAACTTTTCGAATGCAACGTGAGCCACATGTCCCTCTTCAAATTCAGATTTGAGGTATTCTTTAAGTCCAGCTCGACAAAAATGACAAAACATCAAATCATCACTAAACAAAAGAAGAAAATACTATAAAATAGATTTCAACCCAAAGAAATATAAAATAATAACTTGATACTTTCTTCAATCGGTCTTTAAGATATCCAAACACTTTCAAGCTAGCTTCTCCGGCTCTTTTGATTAACGCAACAAAACGAGACATTCTGTTTTTTTTCCCGAGATTTTTTGGTTGACTATTTGTTATTTAATATCAGGTGTTTGCAACTATTGCAAAATTGCATCTGGGGATCCCTAACTATTTAATATCAGGTTTTGCACCTCTAACTATTCCATAATTTCCTTATAGGGACCTGGATCTACACAATGAAACCAATGATTCATCGACACGTGGCAGTCACACTTAATCGAATTACATACAAGTCACGTTGTTCGGCCTTCGGCATAATTTGCCTCCGAGATATAATGTGTATTTAGCCCAAAAGGCTACAAAGGCCCAAAAGGCTTTCAGTGACGAATCATCGTAACTTTTTTTGTCAAGACACGGCGGCGAATTATACAATCTCCTTCTTCCTCCGTGTTGACTCCTTGTGGCAATCCCGACAAGGCGATTCTCCGGTAAGTCGGATGATTTCAGCTGATTTGATTGTTTCTTTTCTCCGGCGATATTTCTTCTTCGCGAGGAGTGGAATTAAGCAGAGAATAGACGAAACTAGATTTACTATTTTTGCCTCTAGCTCAATCTGATAGGTTTCTGTTTAAATCTTCTCCATGGAAACCTTACGCGATACGATTCTAATCTCATTGATGATTTAGCCTGAGTTGTTGAAATCTGGATTTTGCAGAGTTTTTTTTTTTTTTGATCTGAGCTTTTTGGTGTAAAGCAAGATATAAGCAATTAGAAGAAGATGACTCGGGACTTGTCAAGATCGAGATCACCGTCACGTCGTAGAAAGGATTCGAGGTCTCCTTCTGTAAGGCACAGGCATAGTAGGAGGAGGAGGAGGAGTAGAAGAAGAGAAAGAAGCCCTTCTCCATACTCTTCTTATTCATATAGCAGGTGGGTGATGATATTCGCTATTCGGTTTTTCTCTTGAAAAGAATTGCAATTTCTGGATGCTGCTGGCTTTGTAGTACGCGTTTTTTGAGTAATGACATGCCTGTTCTTGGAATATATATATCTTGATTTCTTTAGGTTCTTGTAAGCAAGTGTGTAAAGATGTGGCAAGAGTTATATGTTTTAGGATTTGAGCTTTGCGGTTTTAGGTAATGCAGCTTGTACATTCTGTACAGACATCATATGTTAAGTTCGGATATTTAATAGTATTGATTCTCCGATATAGCTTATATTATAGTCTACCGTTTAGATAGTGCAATAAATTTCTTGAAACCTTTCTTATTTTCTATTGATGGCTGTCTTTGCATTCTTTTGAGCAATTGTTATGATGTTCCGGTGATTGCTAGTAATAAAGAGAGAAAACCACAATATTTTCCTAAGCATAATACAGTAAGTTGTTGAGAACATGACGGAGAGGTTAGGAAGAGGATACATGCTCTTGCCATTTATTAAAAGCTCGATTCTCCCCGTTCTATGGGAGGGGAAATGAGCAGGTGATGGATTGCTGTGGGTGTTTTTCATTGCTCCCTTGTTACTTAACTTCTTCATGTATAAGGTAATACTTGGAGCTGATAATTCTTAACAATGTATGAGGTAACTGCACATTCTTTTTGTTCTCATTATACGAAGTAGTGGGCTATTTGATTGATGCCTAGCCTAGTTTTCGATTCATGCGCGTGGTAGTTCATCAGTTGCAGCTTTTACTTACTGTATTATTTTGGGTGTTCTACAGACGAAAAAGTCGTTCTATTTCTCCTAGGCGCCGTCGGAGTCGATCTGTTACTCCTAAGCGGCGTTCTCCAACACCAAAACGTTACAGAAAAAAGAGTAGAAGCTCTTCTCCATCTCCTGCAAAAAGATCACCTGCTACGACCACTGAATCAGCTAAACATGTTAATGGAGAAAAACTAGTAAAAGAAGAGGAAGAACGGAAAAGGTAAATCAATACAAAATTACTATTTGGAATGGGTGTTATGTTCAAACTAAAATGTTGTGCTCTCAAGTGTCATTCTAGTGCAATGCGGAAGTGCTTGATTATTAGTCTTAAAAGTGCAACAGGTTTCTTGGCTTTCTCTCGCTGGCTTCACTTAAGGAAGATAAGCTATAATTCGACTTGTTCATATCCTATTCGATCCTCTGGCATATTTGTTTCCACCGTCTTGATATGATGAGTTCTGATAGTCATTTACATGGACCGTGATTGGGTTAGAGATATAGTGCACAAGTATAGCTTAGTCAAGGTTTTTGGTGTTTATGGTGATGTAAAATTGTCCTTCACCAAATGAATCCTTGGCGTTGGGGGTTGAAAAAAAAGAAAAACATGAACAGTTTCAACAATTTCTCGTACTTGGAATAAAACTTCTAGGTTCATTTTCTGTTCAAGATTGAAGACCTCACGAAATGAGAAAGTCCAGGTGATTTCTAAGGGTTCTGAATCTGCTGTTGGACTCCCTCTAACTATTAACGATATTTGCTAACAGGCGACAGCGGGAAGCGGAATTGAAGCTAATAGAGGAAGAAACTATGAAGCGGGTTGAAGAAGCAATTAGAAAAAAGGTTGAAGAAAGCTTACAAACTGAGAAAATTAAAAAGGAATTTCTAACGCTGTTGGAGGAAGGACGAAAGAGACTGCATCAAGAAGTCGCTGCTCAGCTTGAGAAGGAGAAGGAGACTTCTCTTACCGAGGCCAAAGAAAAAGAGGTAACAGTCCCCAAATAGAATAACCCGTTCTCAATTCTAAGATTCGTATAAGTTTACTAGGTGGATCATCACACTGTTTTTCAATAAATTTGAATTGCTTACTAAATCGCTGTTATGAGTATGCATATCAAGTCATTATATGGTGTTTGTCGCAGGAAAAAGAGCAGCAAGAGAGAGAAGAAATGAAAAGAATAGAGGAAGAAAACCGTCGGAAAATGGAAGAAGCTCATAGAAAAGAAGCAATGGAGAGGCAAAGGAAAGAGGAAGAACGGTATCGAGAGCTAGAGGAGCTGCAACGACAGAAGGAAGAGGCGATGCGAAAGAAAAAAGCAGAAGAGGAAGAAGAACGTCTCAAACAGATGAAACTGTTGGGTAAAAACAAGTCACGCCCTAAATTATCTTTCGCCTTAAGCTCCAAATGAATTGGATACGAAACTAAAATGAAAAAACATTTTGTTGTGAAATGATATGAATCTTCTTCCTCTCAAAAGAAACTCTCACTGTGAGGTTTGATAAAATGTCAATGTCCATCAAGGTATGTAATGAGAAGACAAATGATTTTGTTGATTCTATCTTTCTTCTGGGAACACCTTGTGTAGAAAATCGACGAAACGTTTCGAGTAAATCGTGGGCGCGGTCACGGATATAGTCATTGGATCATGCTGCAAAGATTTGCATTTATGCTCCACTTTCTTCTTGGTGTTATATTCCTGCAGAATATCTATGATTCCCATGTACACAACGACATCGTATACTTCGAAGAGCTCGATTGTGGCTGACTCTTCCTTGTCTTCATCAAGCTTGTGATGAGCTTGAGCCGGCATGTTCACTCCTAATTGTACCCTCAGCCTTAAAACAATAGATCCAACCGCGTTGTTTCAGCTATAAGGACGGTTTCAAATGAAGAAAGCAAGAAAGGGAAATGAGTATAAGTAACCTTGCAGTTCCGGGAAGGATAAGATCAACTTCTTGCTCCCCAACCGAAAATGCTCTGAGTGTACTTCCTCTGATGTGAGGTCCCGGTGCAGTATTCACCGAATTGGGTTCGTGAGTCACCAATAGTAATCCTTTCGGAGGAATGGAGAGTTCTTGAGCCAGACCAACTGAAAATAAAGGCAAGTGAAGTGGCTTAAAAGATCTTCACTAGGATACTGATCTGTTTATATGATGAACTAAAGATATCTTCTTGAAACACTGACACTTACCGTCTACAGAAGAAACGCTTTCTTGATCCGACATTGCGTTAGGAGGCTCAAGGAGATGATCATTAAGTTGTCCAGGAGCTCTAAAATGTAATCCAAGCAATAGACTGTAGTCAATGATGTGCAGAGACTCCAAGAATGCACAGTCTATGTAAATTTGCCTGCCATGTGAACGGTTCCACAAACAATTAGATACTTTCAATGCAAAACACATCTGCACCAAGAAGATACAGCGCGCTTACTTGAAGAGGGCTTCCCTTAAAAGCTTGTCCATATGAAATTCATAATCAAGATCAAGATCTTTCAAGGTGGTCTTTTCTTGGATTTTCTTCTTTTCGGTAATCCTCCCGTGTGATGATCCCTTAAGATCATACCGGCGATGAATCTTCAATTCTGTGCAAAACATATTTCCCATGACCACAAAGCGTACCTATCAAAACACCAGAAAGCCTCAAAAGCTAAAGCAAAGAACTCGAAAACACGATGAAAACTAAAACATAAAAGAGACCAGAGAAGCTCTTACTTTCTTCCCCCACTTGAGTGTTATTCTATGAACTCCAAAGAATTTGGTTATAAGTGTGTTTTCATGGTCTCCTACATGTCCATAGTATCTTGGCAACATTTTGAGTAGAACCTATAAAACATCTTTTTAGTCCTATGCATCTGTAACATTGAAGTTTACAATACAACATCGAATTTTCGGTTAGTTCAAACCTTCAATTCGGACTTTTTTAAAGTCTTGATCACAAATCTGTCGTCGTGAGAGAGGTAGAAGATACTGCCACTTTTCCCAGGGGAACAAATTTCTGTTAAGCCATCATCACCACAAATAGACATCATGTACTCTGCAGCATCTAACTTAAACATTTGCCTCAAGTTCCTGAAAACATTTCATTTAAATCATAAGTTTAGGCACAGACTCTAAACTTCTTTAGTATGTGCCTGAAGAGAAATGTTTCTTTACCTGAAAACCATAGGACAATAGTCTTTCCAAGAGAAGTCGATAGATTTGTGCGGAGGCGTTAAATTGGAGCCTTCTCTAGGGAAGAACATCATTGTTCTAGCCTTCTTACCGAAGTCAGAAGAGCGTACTTCTCGCCTAGGAACCGGTGTAATTTTGCCAACAGTATACCTGTGAACTTCAAAAGATTGTTTGTGTTATAGAAAGAACTAATGTTGGTCATAGGCTTAAGGTCATGATCTAGTTTTTTACCTGATACCAAGTTGAAGATTTAGCATTAGATAATAACTATGTTCCTTATGTTCCCGTCTTAGAAAGGTTCTTAAACTCCTTGCTCTGTCTCCTTTAGGAAGATTTGGTGGTTTAATTTTGTGTGACTTGTCAATAGAACTTGTAATAGTTTCTCTAATCAATACTCCTTGCATATATTCCCTTTCATAAACGACACGATTCTTATCTTCTCCTTCGTTTTCGCCTGAGCCACTACTAGACCGCGCAGACTTAGATAACGGTCCATGACATGAAAAATCTCTTGGAGGATCAAGAAACCTTTTCATTGTTCTTCCACTAGAAGGTGAAGTTTTCACAGAAAGACTCCGCGTCACAGTACTCAAACTCCTTAGCTCCTCAACATTTACAGAAGAACTCCGCGAAAGCACAAACTTTCCAGTGTCATCATACTCAAGAGAGTGACACCATTTCTTAAGAGATGGATGCTTACTTCCAGCAGGATAAAACACTCCTTTCCCATCTTTTAGTCCATGAGACCAAGTTCCGAAATATAAACATCCATCAACAAATTTATAAACACCAGAGCCATGTCTAAACCCATTTAACCAAAAACCGTCGAAAACATCACCATTTGCCCATCTCATAACCCCTCTCCCACACATTTTACCCTTTCTCCAACTCCCTATGTACCTATTCCCATTAGTCCAAGAGTAACTACCGTGCCCGTCTTGTGATCCTTCTTTCCATGAACCATCATATACATCCGAATTACTATACTCTTTCCTCCCAAGTCCATGTCTCACATTCATTCTCCAAGCTCCACTATAAACAGAACCATCAGGTGAAGTCATTGTGCCAAACCCATGAAGGTACCCACCAGAGAAATCTCCTTCATATTTTGCTCCTGATAACCATATTAGCTTCCCTTTACCGGAGATTTTGCCTTCATCCCAATCTCCTTCATAGATAGTTCCGTCTCGCCATACATACTTTCCCTTCCCATTAGGAAGCAATCCTTTAACTTCACCAGAATAGAAGTCGCCATTCGCAAACTCTCTTTCTCCAGGCCTGAGAATAGTACTACTACACAAAGTATAATAGAAAGCTAAGGAGAAGATCCAATACTAATTGATATGTTAACAACAAGAACATACCTCGGATCCATCTCGGTTTAGCTTCTAGTGATCATAGAAACATATATGATGTTTTGTCCTTCTTATTAAGCACATGTTCCTCTGCAAAAGCTGAGATCAAATATGTAATCAAAACTTTTAAAGATCAGTCATAAGATCACCTCAGAACAATCCATGCTTCAACTCAAGTCATAACAGAATCAAGATTCTGAACAAAGACAATGATAAGAGAAACTATAAGTTCAAGAGATAGAAATTTATCAGAGATTAGTCCATCAAGATTCAGTTCTGAATCAAACCCATTACTCAATATTGCAAAATGAAACATCCCCTCCTATTGCAAAGTTCCATTACAAATTCATCATACAAACATATTGAAAACAGAGTACACACAAAAGCAAGAATCTTGAGCTCAAATCTCAGAACATGACTACTACAAGTAACAAACAAACAAAGTCAAACTTTTTCGAACAAAAACCAAATCAGAGTAGCATACTCACCAAGATTGAAACTTGTAGAGATCTAAGAAGAGAGAAGGTGAAGAAGAAGAAGAAGAAGAAAACCCATGAGGTTGTAGAAAGAATCGTGAAAGCTTTTTATTCTTTTTGAGTATTGTTAAAAAAATATTGATGTTGCCTCCATGCACCATCTTCTATTCAAACCACCTTTCTTTCTTTTTTTTCTCTTTCTTTATCGAATTTATGCGACATGTTTTTTTTAAAATTTTTCTTGTAAATATTTTAATATATATTGACTGGTTCATCAAATCTTTATACTATTTTATTAAACATTGTCACTTATTTAAAATATGAGTTTTTTTCCTTAACAACGAGAATATTTTGCAAGTTATTGATATATCATTTACTAATTAAATTGTCAATAGATCAAACTTATTTTTATTTGTCACACGTAGTCACATCGATTGAACTATTTTTTTTTTTTTTTTTGGAATTTAAAACTTTTTTTCCNCCACCAGAAAACTATTTACAGCAAAACTATTTTTTTTTTTCTGATGACTAGAATGTTCAAAGTCCGTAGACTTTTAACCCCTCGCATCGATTAAACTGTTACATCAATAAAATTTAATTATTCTTCAACTATATGAACTGGTTGAAGATTAATTTTGTAAATTATCCAACATTTTTAACTGCACCACTATTAATAACTCAACGAATCACATATATATGTTCAACGTAACCACATTACCATAATAAAATATATATATTGAGGAAAATGCCTTTATTTCGTGCATGGGAATAAAACCTTTATTCGATCAAACCGCCTTGTGGTTGTTGAGTGTATATAATAACATATCATGAAATTAGCATCACATTTTAATATTAACTATAAATTTTCCTTCGATAGTTTGTGAATTAATTAACAGTACATATAACATTTAATTATATGGATTATATTAATCAATGAACGTTGGAACAAACTTATATGAATGGATTATTGATATGAAACTCCTGAATGATTTGACAGTTCGATGGTTTTATATTTTTATACGATAATAAAGATTATCCGAACTAATTATTGATTTGGCTTAAGACATTAGTTAGATTATCGGTTTGACAACGAGAGAACAACAATATATAACTTGTTTACCAAAAATAAAAACAATACATGATTTACAAGAGATAATTTAATTTATGATAATGTATAAAATAAATTCAAAGTTAAATGTTTGTATGACACACACACATATATATATAGCTTTTGAAACAAACTCTTTTTAGGTATAAACAAAAATGTTTTTATAATAATTTGTTGTTTTATCTATTAGCAATCTCACAATATGAGAACAACTGTTTTAGAATAATCTTTTTTTTTTTGCTAATCTAGGGTGATCTCACGCTTTCGGCCAGATTAATCTTTGGGGAAGTGCAGTCCACATATAGACTCTCTCTCTGCGTATTCAAATTGATAGAAAGTAAGGATTCATATCTGTGTGGGTGTCCAGAGACAACGTGATGTAGTTCCGCATGACAAGGTTTTAATTCGCAACCTATCATCGGAAATAAGCTCTTCTTTTACCAGTAGACCACGTTGGTCCGAACGGTTTTAGAATAATCCTGAAAGATGATTTTATTATTGTGTTTACTATAGTACGCTCATATATTTAGTTGATTAAAAATAGGCTATTTTATTGATGTATGTAATGAAATAGCATTAAAAAAGAGTTAAAATTTTGACATGAAAAATAGAAAATCAGAAAAAATATAGCACTGTCCAAGATAAGATTAAAATATCACTGGATAAAAAGGGCAGACCAAAGGCTTTATATTTCTGATGCTGATGATTTTTAACTAAATTTAGATATGGACGATGTTGATATCACTAGTTATTATGTTTGTTGCTTATGAAAATAAAAAATGTTATTATGTTTTGTGTGAAACACTATACTAAAAGTTTCGACTTGGTGGATCGTGACAACACGAGAGAAACAAGACAAAACGATGATAGAGCACTAACACAACTTTGTTGTTTTTTTAGTTTTCTTTTGCTTTGATGTTTACTGATATTTAAAGATTTGTTTTTCCCTTTCTCGCCAAATGTCAATATATATCATCAATGCAATATTTTGGTTCAATTTAAGTACAAAGCAAATTATCAAAAAAAAAACAAACAAACTAATTGCCTTTTGCTTTTATGCATGTGTTTACAATATGATGCAATAACACTGCAATGATTTTAAATTTGATGTTGCAATATATCATAAGATAATATTACAGTCTGCTGATTGAGTCTCCGGACCGGCATGTTGTAGTCCATTTGTTGACAAAAAAAATATATATATATATATCATAACCAAAATCTCAAATGACGATTTACGTAAAAAACGAGGTAAATTATTCACAAAAATGATAGAATTTATAATACGCAAAATTACAACATAAAATCCGAGTGCAATTCATATGTACATTTATCAATTAGCTATTTTAGCAAAATTGCTTCCTAAAAAGATACATAATCATAAATGGTAGTAAGAAATAATAATAAGATCTTATATACACTTATTCACATACTAATTATTAGTGACTAAATAAACAAATTGCAACAATGTTAGTTAGAGTTTAACGAACAATATTCGAATAGGTTTTTACCAAAGAAAAAGAAGAAATATTCGAATTAGGTTAAGAAGTTAAAATAAAAAAAAAGAGATAAAAGTGGTGGAAAGTGGTGAAGTGGGTGTCACGAAACGTACGAAGAGAAAGAATGTGGGGCTGTGCTTCTTGTTACCTGTCGGTCTCCTGCCGTACAATTTGTTGCAAAGTATCTCATTTCTTTTTTTCCATATTCTAACAATATATAAGTCTCATCGTCTCTTTTGGTTTTTAATTTTTTGTATTTGCAAAAGAAAAAAAACATATGTAAAAATTAGCAAAAGTTACTATTCTTTTAATAAATATTACAATCTTATTAGTGATAAATTCATATTTGAACTACTGCAACCTACTTTCTCTCTTACCAAAAATTAGCTAGCTTTTTTAGGGTTTTATTTGCCACAAAGATAGATTTTATAGTTTTTTAAAGTAATATTCATTAATTAATAGTAGTAGATTCTAATTTTTAAATAACATTAGTTTTGAATATTTGAATTAAATAGATATTATTGGTTGATTACATTTGGCAAACAAGCATAAGTAAACATTTATTGTATTTTTTAGCAAAAGAACCATTTATTGTATTTGTAATTTGTGTGAAAAATGTAAAAAATCTATTTTAAATATTTACTCAATTTTAATATTTTGCAGGCGTTAAATAATTGGTTTAGCCCTGTCTAACAACAAGGGCCCGTTATATAAACTAAAGTTGAGCTCTTAGGTTTTGCCTAAGGCCCATTTTCATAGTGTCTTTGTCACTTCCCTGAACTATCATGTCCTCTCTTCACCTCTAAACTTTCATCACTCTCATCTTCTATCTCCATTCCCACCATCTCATTATGAATTTTCACGGTAGCGACCGCGGCATATACCATCGTGGAATCACCGCCTCCTCCTCCATCGAAAGAAAGAAAACCCGAAAGTAATGATAGAATAATACTATAGAATAACCTCTCACAAGATAGAAAGAGCTAATTTACAAAAATATATTATTTGAGAGATGACAATGTAGTACAGACTCATCATCAACCTCTCTGCTTGTTCTTCTTTCTTAATACTTAGCCAAATTTTACAAATCTCCCAAACCAAAGCAAAAACAAAAGACAGAGAACTTAAGTTTCAACTTTCAACAAACAAACGACAACTTTTTCTTCTTCTTAGACAAACCAATACCCAAAAAAATCAACTGATCTTGACTTCTCCACTTGCGTGTACTTCCTTTACAGTCTTGTCATATTCATCTTCTTCATCTTCCTCTTCTTCCACCTCCTCTTCCTCCGCATCTTCCTCTTTCCCATCTGCATCTCCCCAGCCGAAACCTCCAATGGACCGGGAAACAGGAGGCGGTGTTTTGGCGTCATCCACTATCTTCATGATCTCTTCCACTGTCTGGAGAGAGAATGTCGGGTTCTCTTTCCTGAAATATGCAGCTTGAGCTGTCTCTGTGAGCTCCCTTGGCAAGTTCTTCAGGAACCATGGGTGTTTCTTGATTTCTGCAATGGTAATCCTCTGCGGAAACAGCAAGTAGCTCAATCGTCAAACAAGACCCATCTTTTGAAAAGCTTTAGCTCGTTTGATTGATGCTTATACCTTGAGTGAATTGGCCACAAAGATACGGGAGAGGAGATGCTTGCAATCCTGGGAGATATGAACGTAGTCCGGGATCTTGTACTGGACAGCCATGATTTTCTGCATAACAAGATCACACATTGACGAATATGATGTTACGTACTTAGCGAGAGACATGCGGACGAATGACTCAAAAGAAGAAACCTACTTGTATTGTTTTCCTGAAGTTTTTGGGATCTTCCTGGTCTTCAAATGGGTATGCTCCAACCAGCATGACATAAAGAGTCACGCCGCAGGACCACACATCAGCCATCTGAAAGAGGAATAAGATATTACATATCTTAGCAACTACCACAAAGATAATTTTCCAATTTTCGAGGAAAGTAAAGAGCGTGGTAGTTTCATCGAAACCCATTGGTTGATGTAAATTCATTGCATTGTGCATGATGCGAGATTACCTTGCCATCATACTCTCTCCGAGAAAGGACCTCGGGTGCAATATATGCTGGAGTTCCAACTGTTGATTTGGGCCTAGAGTGCAGCAGAGAGGACTACAAAAGAAGAATGACAAAGCACTTGACAATGCTTTTACTAAAAAGTGGGAGAACAAAAGAGGATCTCAGAGACAAGGGCAGAACTTTGATCTCTTTTATAGTGGCAGACCTTGGAATAACCAAAATCACAGATTTTCAGACGTGGAGCAGGACTTCCATCAAGGAGCGTATTCTCGAGCTTCAGATCTCTGTGGCATATTTGCTGCAACGAAATGAACACAAGATAACCCATATGATTGATAAACAAAACGATTTCAATCATTAAAGAAATGAGTAATCTTGCTAAAGTCATTTCGCTGCCTCACCATAGCATGGCAATAGCTAACACCGGATATAAGCTGCTGGAAGAAGTATCTCGCCTGTAGAAAAACAAAAAGGTTTAGAAAGTAGGCCTGGATCTGGTCATCAAAGCAGCATCTACGAATTATCTAGGTCACATATACCAACCGTTTCATGCAATATAGCAATAGCACAACATAATATCAAATGCCAAGCTCACCTCATCCTCGCTAAATCTTCCAGCACTGCATATACGCTCAAATAGTTCACCACCAGCAGCATACTCCATCGCAATAGCAAGATGGGTAGGAGTCAACACGACCTGATTAGGAGATGAAAGCAACGAGACCAGTAAATAATCAACTTCATTATAGTAAGAACACCGCCCGATGAAGCAGTAAGAAACTCACTTACCTCCTTAAACCGGATTATATTTGGATGACGAAGTGATCTATGATTTATGATCTCTCTGGCCACGTTCTCATCAATCTATATCCAAAAAAAAAACAACAAAGCCAATACTCAATCCATTACCCTTAGAGGAAAATGATACAGCACCGATATAACAAGCGCAATCAGCCAAAGATTCGCAAAATTCATTCTCCTCCTTAAAACTAATCAGGGTATACGAAATGAGAGATGATCAGCTCATAAGAACAATCAAAGAAACATACCCATCAATAGCAATGTCACACACTAAGAGATATAAAGCAAAGTAGCTAAAGGGGAAGAAGAAATGCGAAAAAAAGACGAGACCTTTGGACCACGCTCGATATACTTCATAGCAACAAGTTCCTTAGAGTCTTTGACCTTCATGAGCCTTGCAACTCCGAAATTCCCAGCACCAATGTCTTTCACCAGCTCGTACTTCTCCATCTTCGCTCCCCCAAAATCGATTAACCCTAATCCCAAAACACTCAAACAAACAAACAAACAAACAAAAAACCTAAAAATCCCCCAATTTCTCGTTGAAATTGAGCTCAACTTCAAGCCCTAGCAGCTAAAAAAAAGAGAATTTCACATAAAATCCAAAAAACAAGCCAAAAAAATCAAATCAGTATCACAAAATCAAGGATTCGATTCCAGATCTCGCTAACAAAGTGAAGAAAAAGGAAAGAATTTTCGAATGAGGAAGATGATTGAGAGATTTTTGATTGGTGAGATTTGAAGACAAAGCGAAGAATCGACTTTTGAGATGGAATTGTAAAATTTTTTCTCTTTTTGAGAAAGAATAATCTCATCAATCAAAATTAATTACGGATTTTAACTTTTTTTAACAAAGTGGGTCCCACAATTTTATTGGGCCTTTAAACAAACGGAAAAAATGGGCTTTTAAACTAACTTTAGGCCCAATTAGTTGATATAAAACGACGAGTTTTGAGCTTTTTTACACTGACGAAGAACTCAACACTGTGCTCCTCTTCTCGCTCGCTGGCTTCCGCGAAACGAGAGTCACCGTCTCCGTCGTCCTCCGTTCTGATTAACCGCCATTTTTCACGATGCCGACTTCCTCCTCCTTCTCCTTCGCCGTATTCCTTCTTATCGTGTCTCTTCTCGCACCTGCTCTCGGCTCCGATTCATATCACAAGGTTAGAATTAGAAACCGATCTCCAAAACCTACCATTTCATTACGCAGCGCTTAGAATCGAGTACTGTAACCGTAGATTTTTCGTGATTGTTTTTTTTTTTGCTTGGTGCTGAAGAAAAGTTTTGAGATTGATTCTGTTCAAGTGCTTTTTTTAATTTATTTTCAGTATCAAGCTGATGAGGAAGTTACACTGTGGGTGAACAAAGTTGGTCCATATGACAATCCACAACAAACATACAACTACTATAGTCTCCCCTTTTGCCGCCCATCGAACAATGGTGTTCATAAATGGGGTGGTCTTGGTGAAGTTCTTGGTGGAAATGAGCTTATCGATAGCGAGATTCCGATTAAGTTCTTGAGTATGTTTTTTTAATTCGTAGAATCGTATCTGAAGCAATGGGAGTCTGTTTAATACTAGTTTTCTTTTCTTACTTGTGCTCTAACTACATTACCTTTTTTCCGCAGAGAATGTTGGCAGAAATGTTATCTGTCAGCTTGAACTTGATGAAGCTAAAGTCAATCGCTTTAAAGATGCCATTGAATCTACCTACTTGTTTGAATTCTTTATGGGTATGTTTCACATTTCGTTGGTCATATTGCTGCTGAAATAGCATGAAACAGAAAAAAAGATGTTGCAGTTTTATATTGACTGAAGTTTACATGTACTATCTCTCACATTAATGGACCTTGAAAGGGTTCTTCTTTGGATTGCTTACCTTATTTCTCACAAAATTTTTTTTGTGGCATCTGATTTGTGTGAACTTTCATCGGGTGGTTCTGACTTCAGATGATCTGCCTTTGTGGGGTACGAGCTTTTGTATATTTACTTGGAACATTTACCATTTTACTTTTTGTTTTAGATAGTATTAACACTGTCTTGTTGCTAATGTAGGCTTTGTGGGGGAGTTGCATCCTGAAAAAGATAGTGAAAACGGCAAGCATGTCCTCTACACACATAAGAACATTGTTGTCAAATACAACAAAGACCAGGTCGGTTGTTGCTGTGCTATGCCATTGAGCAATAATATGGATATCGTGTTAGTGACATCCTGTGGTTTTATTTGTTTGTTTTCATAGATCATTCATGTTAATCTCACTCAAGACAACCCAATGCCATTGGAAGCAGGGAGAACAATGGACTTGACGTATTCCGTGCAATGGACTCCAACAAATGTCACATTTGCTCACCGTTTTGATGTATATATGGATTATCCATTCTTTAAGCACCAGGTAACTTTCAGCTTGTTCGTATTAGTCTTTAACCTTTCTGCTATAGAGTTTACCTCTGGTTGGTTCACAGGTTCATAATGTGTTGCAAATTTCTAAATTCCATCTCTTCATGATTTTTGTCCACCCTCTATTAGCCTTCTAAGATTCTTTTCTGTTCGTTTTGCAGGTCCACTGGCTCTCCATCTTTAACTCGTTTATGTTGGTTATTGTGCTCGCTGGATTGGTCTCACTGATATTGATGAGGACTCTCAGAAATGATTATGCAAAGTATGCACGCGAATATGATGATCTCGAGGGCTTGGTGATGATGCCTCCTCAACCTTGATATGTCATAGCTATGCAATTTTTTTCGTTACTACTCTCGTGGCAATTGTCAAACACTTCTTTCTTTATTTTAAATGCATGACTGTGTAGACCTTCTGACATTAGTATTGGTCAGCGCAGGAACGGGATGTAAGTGACGAATCTGGTTGGAAACTTGTGCACGGGGATGTATTCAGGCAACCATTTAGTCTAGTTCTTCTCTCAGCTCTTGTTGGCACAGGTGCACAGTTGGCGTTGCTTGTTCTTCTTGTCGTATTGATGGCCACCGTGGGGACTCTCTGTGTTGAGTATGCATTACGCTTTCCTTTCACTTGCAACCAACTTTTCATGTTGTCGTTTCCCCTCGATTATTTGTAGTATTTTTCAGTTTACTTGTATGTTTGCAAGCAGACCTCAGCTTGTTGACTGGATTGTGCTCACCCCATATTCTGATTATTTCAGGAGAGGAGCAATCGCCACAACTTCCATAGTTTGCTACGCTTTGACTTCCTTTGTCTCGGGTTATGTGAGTGGCGGAATGTACTCAAGAAGCGGCGGTATGACTTACTCTTCTTGAGGGATCTTTCCAGTTTTACGTTCCCCTTTAATTATCACAGTTTCATTTTAATGCCTAATTTGTTCAGGTAAACATTGGATCAAGTGCATGGTTCTCACAGCGTCTCTCTTCCCCCTTTTGTGCTTTGGAATCGGCTTTCTCCTGAACACAGTTGCTATATTCTATGGATCTCTTGCGGCTATTCCTTTTGGGACAATGGTGGTGGTGTTTGTAATTTGGGGCTTCATTTCATTCCCTCTTGCCCTCTTTGGGACCGTCATTGGAAGAAACTGCAGCGGTGCCCCAAACAATCCATGCCGTGCGAAGACCATTCCTCGCCCAATCCCGCAGAAAGGATGGTTCTTAACTCCACCGGTTGTTTCCATGGTAGGAGGTTTGCTACCATTTGCAAGCATCTTCATCGAGATGTACTTTGTCTTCACTTCCTTCTGGAATTACAGGGTAAAATTAGTTGCTTTGATTAAGACAACAAAGCTAAGGCTGTTCCTGATGGCTCTTTTTTTTTTGTTGGTTTTGGTTTTACAGATGTACTATATGTATGGATTCATGCTGCTAATTTTTGTGATTCTCGTCATAGTAACAGCCTGTGTGGCAATCGCGGGAACATACTACCTGCTCAATGCAGAGAACTATCACTGGCAATGGACTTCGTTTCTAACTGCTGCTTCAACGGCTGTGTATGTCTACATATACGCCATCTTTTACTACTACAGAAAGACGAAGATGTCAGGATTCTTCCAGACAAGCTTCTACTTTGGATACACTATGATGTTCTGTCTTGGCCTTGGAATCCTTTGTGGTGAGCTGCCTCACTCTCTCTCTCTCTCTCTCTCCACTCTCTTCAAACCTGTATAACTGGTTGGTTGAGTCAACTATGTTGGTGTGTAAATTTTGCAGGAGCTGTTGGATTCTTGGGATCAAATATGTTTGTAAGGACGATATACAGAAACATCAAGTGTGACTAGAGGAGAGGTAAAACAAAACATTCAATTAGAAGGTAGTTTCTTGTAGAGAAAGAGAGAGGGAAGAAGTTGTTCTCTTTAGGTTTAGAATTGAGTAGGTGTTAATATACAAAACTTCTCTCTCCACTTATTAGATTTTTGAAACTGGTGTTTCTTTATGAGCAATTCCATAGAATCCAGATTTGTTTTTGAACATTTTTTAGGTGTAAAATAAAATAGAGAAATGTAGAACACAAACAAGTCTAGAATCTTCTGAAGGTGATATGTCACATATCACAAGTCCAACCACATCTCTTTATTGTCACCAACGAGAAAGATCACACAAATGTTAAAACACAAAGACAATCACAAAGAAGATAACACAAGAACCCACACATCACACGCCACGTGGCAGATAATGTTCCAAAAACACACGTCTTTATATTCCTCTCTCTCTCTCCCTCACACTCTTTCAATGCCATTTTCCTCAAAGAAGTAAGAACCAAATCTTCCAAACAATGGCTTCCACTGCTATCTCCGGCGCTATGTTAAGCACATCTTTACTCCGCCGTCAACAGACACCAATCAGCCTCAGATCTCTCCCTTTGGCCAACACACAAACCCTCTTCGGCCTCAAATCCTCCACCGCACGAGGCGGCCGCGTCACGGCCATGGCAAGCTACAAAGTCAAGTTCATCACACCTGAAGGAGAGCAAGAAGTGGAGTGTGAAGACGATGTCTACGTCCTCGACGCAGCAGAGGAAGCAGGAATCGATTTGCCTTACTCATGCCGTGCAGGTTCTTGCTCTAGCTGCGCGGGAAAAGTCGTGTCCGGTTCAGTTGACCAATCAGACCAAAGCTTCTTGGATGATGAGCAGATGAGTGAAGGATATGTTCTTACATGTGTGGCTTACCCAACTTCTGATGTTGTCATTGAAACCCACAAAGAAGAAGCCATTGTTTAAAGCCTTCATGTACAACTAAATCTCTCCCTCTTGTGTTACTTTTGAGATAATTATGAGTCAACTCTTTTTTATAATCAATGGATAACAATTTTCAATATGGTTTGTTTGAAAATGTGTTTCTTTATATCTTTATGCTAAATTTGAATATATTAATATGGATTAATTTTGTAACGAGCCTTTTTAATGATCGGATTGGCCCAATTATGTGTTTGGTTTCTTTTAGGGTTGGGTGTTCGGGGTTCAATCCGGTTCGGTTTGGTTTTTTTTGAAGTTTCGGATTTTCGGATTCAAAGGTATAAGATACATTCACGTATTCTCTATTTTCGGATCGGATATGTTCGGATTCGATCGGGTTCGATTCGGTTTCGTTTTCGATTTCAAATTCGGAGTTTCTCGTATTTGTTTGAGTTTTCTGGTAAATTTGGAAAAATCCATATGAATTACTCATATTTACTCAAAATAACCGAACTTTTAAAATTAGAACAAAAAAAAAGTTCAATTACATAACATAAGATTAGCTGTAGCAAAATGGTTGGGAGCTTGGTATTGTCCGGATCCAATCGGGTATTTTTGGAGATCTGAACCTGAACTGAACATGGTTTTTGGGCTCGGTATTTTTGGTTAGCCCAAGTTTCTTTCTCGAGATAAAAACTCTAACCTCTAAACTCTAACTTCACCATGTTAAATTTTTCTTAAAACAACCAAGAAAAGTTTTGGCCTTGTACAAATCTCAAGAGCCACCACATGACAAGAACAAACACATCACATGGCAAACAATGTTAAAATAAAACCCACGGCAATAAAGGTACATATTTAAATAAATTCATAAAGGATCCAATAGTCATTTTAGATCCTAAAAACATCTTTAATGAAGAAACGTTTTTTAAAAGTGAAATTTTATTATTTTTTTTGTTCGATGAGAGAAAAAAAATAAAAAAAAAATAAAAAAAGCACCAGTCGCGGGCCGCCACATGGCGGTGGACCCGCGAACAGTGCAAAAACACTCCAAGAAACGTATCTTATTTTAGAACTTCAAGCAATGTTTTTTAAAATATTGTGGGGTTCATCCCTAATTTTAAATTATAAAAATTAATAAGATACCCAATAGGATACCTCATTAAAGATGCTCTAACGTGTATGTAATACTATACCACAAGCTCTTTATTGATCAAACAACCAAATATTTCAACAATGGCTTCCATTGCTATCTCAATTCCTACAATAGTAAGCACCTCTTACCTCCGTCGTCAACCGACACCAAGCAGCCTGAACCTTAGATCTCTCTCGGCGGT
The DNA here is from genome assembly GCA_900406275.1 of Anastatica hierochuntica. Lineage (NCBI taxonomy): Eukaryota > Viridiplantae > Streptophyta > Magnoliopsida > Brassicales > Brassicaceae > Anastatica > Anastatica hierochuntica. The sequence continues at coordinate 33,948 of OVAN01000058.1, forward strand.
GGCCGACAAACGATCCTTCTTCGGCCTCAAATCCTCCACCCCAAGAGAAGGCAGTGTCATGGTGAAATACATGACTACATTCATCTTACCTGACGGAGAGAAAGTAGAAGTGGAGTGCGATGACACTACTTACCTCCTCGACGCTGCGGAGGAAGCAGGAGTCGATTTGCCTTACTCTTGCCGTGCTGGAGCTTGCTCGAGCTGCGTGGGGAAACTCGTGTCTGGTTCAGTTGACCAGTCGGAACAGAGCATGTTGGAAGATGATCAGATCAAGGCAGGGTTTGTTCTCACCTGCGTAGCTTACCCGACTTCTGATCTTGTCATTGAAACCCACAAAGAAGAACATCTTTATTAAGCTTTGTCTTGATCTATTATGAATCAAATCGTAAAAAAGCTTCATGTTCAAGTCAATCTCCTATCTCTCTTGTTATTTTTTTAGCTAATCTAGCTCTCACCCTTTTTTAAAAATCGATGAATAATATGCTTTGAATGTGTTCTTCTTATGTTTTTTATGCTACAAGAATCTACGGCGTAACATATCTGACATCCTAAGTGACAACATTACACACACACCATTGAACTAGTTGCAAATGCTTTAGTTCCATTTGTAATAGGAAACGTTGTAATGTTAACCTAAGGTTAGGGAAAAGGTGTAAACTCGTCCGGCCGGGTTCGATTTTTTGGGAATACTCTAATCTCCATTTGGTCATAAGAGCATCTCCATTAGCAATCCTCTAATGGGATTGCCACTTGTCAATTTTTATTTTATTTTTTTTTTTTCGTTTAATTTAAAAAAAAATAATAATACAACAACCAATCGCGGGCCGCCACGTATCGTGGGACCCGCGACACAGTGATGATACAGGTTCACATATGGGATCTAAAGTGATACATGTTCATAAATATAATGATATTATATATTATTTTTTTAGAATCTGTGTGAGTCTCCCCATTGAACCTTCAATGGGGATGCTCTAAGATGATGTCACACTTTAGACCCATTAAAAAATCCGGGGAGTGGACTAGTCGACCTCTACACTTAATCCTCCTAGTTATCAAATTCTCTGAAAATATACTTGCTATGACAAATTGATGGAGGTGGATTTCACCCTACCAAATCCGGTTTGAGTAACCAGAATATCGAACCAAGAATCAGCTATTGGTCGAGAAGGTCCATAACGAAATCAAAGGGGGTGCGAGAGGAGTACGGCCCGCGAAAAGGGAAGAGCCCATATCGCTAAGTCAATAAGCAGAGTCAACAATAAGAGGGCGTTAATTTGTGCATTGATGAATGAAGATTCTCCGGAAAATATCTAGCAGCGGTTACAACATGCTCAAGAAGGATAAAAGGAGGAAGGAGACCACAAGGATGATGACCGGTTTTTTACTTTTGAACACATAAACAAGCTCTTGTATTGAGTACACTAGCTCTCGTATTGTATTTTGATCGTTTCAACAACACATTCAATAAAATCATTACATTCTTTAGCATTTTCGTTACAAATTAAACACCTCGGTTCGGAGTTGGATTTTAAGATCCATCACATATCTAACACTATCTCTCTCCTTCCGTTGTCTTCTTCGTCTTCAAAAAGTCCTCTAGATCCACGAACAACTGTTCTCGGTTTGTTAAAATTTTCTAAAATTTTTTGCCTTGACAAGAACCAACACATCACATGGTAGATAATGTTTAAAAATAACTAACGTCTTTATAATCACATGGCAGATAATTTTTTAAAAAACAACCACGAGTATAACGATACATATTTAAATAAGTTCATAAAAAAGATGCAAATATAAGTCATTAGACGATCTTGTGTTGTGTGATGTGTGTTTAATCGGAATCCACGATCAAGAGTGTTTTTTCTTTTCTCGAAAACTTTTGTCGATTATAGATTTTACGTGTGTGTATATATATATAAACTCCTATACAAGCTCTTTATTGATCAAAGAACTAATCTTTCAACAATGGCTTCCATTGTCACCTCGAAGGCTATCGTAAGCACCACCTTCCTCCGTCGTCATCAACAGACACCAATCAGTCTTAGATCTCTACCTGTGGCCAACACACAAACCCTCTTCGGCCTCAAATACTCCACGGCACGCATCACAGCCATGGCTAGCTACAAGGTCACGTTCATAACGCCTGAGGGAGATCAAGAAATGGAGTGTGAAGACAATGTACACGTCCTTGATGCTGCGGAGGAAGCAGGAATCGATTTGCCTTACTCTTGCCGTGCGGGAGCTTGCTCGAGCTGCGTGGGGAAACTTGTGTCTGGCTCAGTAGACCAGTCGGATCAAAGCTTCTTAGATGAGGATGAGATCAACGAAGGGTTTGTTCTTACATGTGTGGCTTACCCAACTTCTGATCTCGTCATTGAAACTCACAAAGAAGAAGCTATTGTTTAAAGCCTGCTTCTTACTTATTCCACAAGTAACATTCATTCACTAGTGAGTCAACCATCTTATTCCATAACTTAACCATTCTTAAACAAAATCCAATTCCAACACAAAAGAAAACTAATTCATCATATCATCGCTAAAACAAAAGAAATGTCACAAAAGAAAACTCGTTGATTCCCAAAACAACACCATGATCAGCCATCGTCTCCAAGTTCTGCTCACCTGAAATGGACAAAAAGAAGAGGAAAAGAGAGGAAAGGGGTGAGTGACAGGTGAATCACTCAGTAAAGAATGAGCTGCTAGACCACACAAGTCCGCAAATCCGACTTAACAATACAACCAACAATAGCATAGTATTAAGTACTCTAACATGACAATCAATCCATCCTAACACTAATTTTCGGGTGACATAATATCTCAACCTCTAATATCCCCGAATCTTTTATTTCAGGGTACTCCACGTTCCCCTACTCTCTTCCAGAGTACTCCGTGTTCCCGACTGGATTTGTCTTGGATTCAATACGAATTCGAATCCCGAACTCTAACATTACAAATTTTAGTTTAGATTCGAGGTTAGGGTAAGTTTGAGTCATGTTAACGTCCAAATATTTTGATTTTTTGAGTATTTCTCTGTTTTTTTTTTTCAGGGCTTTTCGGGTATTATGAAGTTTTTAAATCAATTCGGATATTTAGATATCTTTACATACTATTCGGACTTCGGGTTCAGATTTTCCAAGTTTTTCAGGTGTTTTGGAGAGTTTTCGGGAATTATGAAGTTTTTGGATCAATTCGGATATTTATTCCGATATTTGGATATCTTTACATATTTTTCTAGTTCGGGTTCAACTCTTTCGGCTCGGTCTAGGTTAAATGTGCAGCCCCAAAGATTGGTTTAACTTGGTTAACCGAAAATAACCGAAATAACCTATCCATACTAGACCGAAATAACCGATCCAAAAATCTAAATGTTTCTAAACCGAAGCCAGCCAAACCAAAACCGTATTTAACCGGAAAGACACGTTAATCCAAGGGACCAACAGAAGAATGATTTAATTCCTTTGTTAAACTAGTTTATGCTTTTCTTATGATTAAGTAATTAATTAATTACAATACAATTTATATAACCAAGGAGGAAGAAACAAAGATCAAGTCCTCCTAAACAAGTCAAATAATGTTTCACCATTGTTCTCTTCACTCTCACTCTCTCTCCCTCTCCTTCCATTATCTTCTTCACCTTCAATCTCAATCTCAATCTCAATCTCATCGTTTGGAGGCTGCATCGAACCGATGTTGTTGAATGTTTCAGACAGATACTCTTCCACTCTCGACGTGTATTCATCTTGATGAGGACTACTTGATGAAGCTGCTGCACCGAATATGGACTCTGCTTGATCTGTTGAGTTTATGGTTATCTGATTCAGTGAAGTCATCGATGAGGTCCTCGACAATGTCCCTACCGTCATCTCGTCTCTCTCGTCTATTGTGGCTGTGTCAAGTGAACACACTGATCTCGCGTGCTTAGACCTTTCTTTCACTCTTTTGCACCAGCTGTGAAGTGAGTCTCTTACACTTTCTGCTATCACTGCTTTCTTGCACCGAGATCCCATCTGTTCAGATTCATGTTGATGAAGGATGCTTAGTCATTGACCTTTGATAGGTATAAGACTATGGAGCTCATAGATATCGGAAAGATTTAGACGAACCTGAGTGACGATTACATTGAGAGGCACAGTGCCATAACTGCACCAGAATTGAACAAGAACACTGCATCCACACGAAGAAAACCCGTAGTTAGTGACAGTGGTTGCTGCTAAATTGCGAATGCGTTTAAAACTCACCCAGAAATCAGACGGCATGAGATCATAACATGGTTCTTCATGAAGCAAGATCTTTCCTTGATTCCCCACTAACAAATGTAACGAAAGATATTGTCAGAAATCTGAAAAAACTTTACATTGATGATCTAACTATTGATGCAGGTCTGTCTATATCAATGGTGGTCTTACCAAGAACCAGATGAATGTTGCCATCTCAAATGCATTCTGCATTAGCAGGAAGAAATAAGTATAAATGTCTGTGAATAAACGACAATCATGGCTTGTAGGATTCGCAAAGAAAAGATTCTTTTTATTTACCTGAAAGATGATAAATTGTATCAACCGTAACAGAATTTCCGGTTTCCCAAACCAGAAGAGTCCATCACGGGGTTTGACTTGAGCCCCACCAGATGTGCCTGTTTGCTGCTCTTTAACCTCAAGAGCAAGCTTTGAGACAACGTGCTCAAGTTTCGTTCCAACCAACATGACCAGCTTAAACCACAGGACAAATACAAACACATGGTTTTAAGTCTTAGAGCCTGATTATGAGTCTCTCAAGCTTTTAAGTTTCTTACTCGTGCTTTTGTTTACTTACGATGGCAGGGATGAATGATAACCAGAAGTACATATTCAGGCCTGCAACGAAATCATCGAATTAATAAAGACAGAGCTTAAAATGTAGAGATGGGAATAATATGCACTTTGTGGTTGGATAACTGATAAGTTACCATGAATATTAATGCAGATGCATACTATAGCGTAACCCCAAAGCGGCCAGCTGTTGATTCATCAAGAAACATTCATCAGTCCGATTTGTAACTCCCTTATGGGATTTTCTAATCGATAAACTCTTATTTCTACAAACATACCTGATTCCAACAATGCCATGAAACTCATCTTCCATGCTACGTACCATATACATATGGAAGTTATATGTAAATGGCAAGTTATGTTTCTGAAATTTCAATGTAGCGAAGAACGGATTCAGTACACATGCCAGCACCCAGCTCAGATGAGAAGGCTGAGAATAACAGTATGTTTGAAGGAAAGACTTGAGTAACGAGACAAGAAAAACATATACTCACAGTGAGGAAGCCTAACCGAAGTGCAAAGTAGTCAGACTTCCGTATGGAGCCTCTAAATTGCCTCAGGAAACAAAGCTGTAATAACAAACATATATTCTGTAGATTCTTCCAAAAATGTTCTCATATACTCAACAGTTATTATACTTGTGATAAACTATTGGAATCAAGAATGTTCTCAACGGGAGGATATGAAACTTTTGAAAAATATTAGAGTTGAAGGTAAAAATCATGGAGAGTTACCATCCAGATGAGAAAACGATTGTTACTCCAAGGATGAGAGGCATGATGGAAGACAAATGTAGACTGCCGCACCATCACCTTCGCCTTCTTTGCTATTGAACAAAGTCAAGAAGAAGATGACATAAAAGAATGTGAAAATTCAAGCGTTCAGCTGTTTGTGATATAACTGAAATGAAACAGAAACATAATGTTTGTCTCTTGTCATCTCAGCTCATTCTAATCCTCTCTATGTGATTATACTAGGATAAAAGGAAGTTTCTTATATCTGTTTTAATAAATGCTTCACAAAATGATCTCCAAGCCTCATGTGAATTCAGGAAATGAACAATCTAAATACAGATCACAATCCTAGTTTCATGCTGTTCCTGATCCTAAGATAACAGAGTTTTGTTATTTACCATGGATATCTGCTTCAGCCATTATGATTGCTTGGGCTTCCCATTTTCTCCAACTGTAAATCTGTGTCACATGATAAAAAGACAACACTGTTTCTGATGGTACCGTGTTCTGTTCATTTGCCTCACAACCTTAACAACGCTCGTCGTACACAAAAGAGAAATATCAAAGGTTTTTCCTCAATTTTTAGACTGAAGATAAATCTATGCATATGAAGGTGATAGCAAGTACAGTGTATGTCTAAAATAATAAAATGTCACGCAAATGCATATTAAGGAGCTTGAAGGTGTACCTTGCTCATGGCTAAACCAATGGCAATACCACTATACAGAACATGAGTGATACCCAGGACAAATAAGAATCTCATGAGTTGCTCAAGGCCCTCATACGACACAAATGGTTCACGGCCCTGACATTGTATCCAAGATCCAGTGCAGCAATTAATAAATAAAGGTAAAAGGATTTAACAAAAAAAAAAAAAAATAAAGGTAAAAGGAAAAGATATCTCTAAGTTGATAGAAAACTAGACATTTACATGACCACATCGATGTGGGGCTCCGTGTATTCCATGATGATGTAAGGAAGTATTGTTTGTAGAAGAAGTGTGTTCCAGATGAACTTTGTTATGGATTCCATAGTCCTCTTCCGAGCAAATGTAGAATTTACTGTTGAAAAGCGAAGAGTTTACACAAATTTCTGAAATCCATCTCGCACTTTGTGACAACAGAAGTGATATAAGTCCCAACAGCATCAACTCTACCAAGAAAAATTAACAAGTCAATACAAAAACACATATTTCATTATTTCCAACACAAATTTATAACAACCAGACAACAAAAAACTCTCAAACTTCACCACCCCAGTCTAGTTGACATACCTTCTTTCATCTTCTCTAGTGAAGCAAAAAGTGCTTTTCTCCTAGTCTTCTTTAACCACTGAAACATAAAAAAAAAATGGTTGTCTCATCAGCATCTAACATGAAACACTTTCTTGTCCAGTTAAACAATCATGATGTAATAATGACTTCTCTAAAAGTAACAACATCAACACTTCAAACTATAAACACAAGTCCCCAAGAATGAACATCTGGTCCAACAAAATCATCACTTTCTAGAAACCCATTATAAGATTAAAGGAAAATAGTGTCTTCACAAATCAAACAGAGACTCAAGTGCATAAAGTTCATAGTATTCTGTAACTCGCACTCAATTTTTTTTCAAGCTAAGCATTTCAACAAACACTTAGTGTGCATCAAGAATCTCACCTTGCCAAATCTGTAGATGGCCCGTTCAACGAGAAAGCAAACAAATACCAAAACAGTAACTACCGAAGCAACAGAGTAAGTCGGCGTCTCCGCCAAAGACCTCCCTTCTTCCATCAAATGCTCCATCTCGGGCGAAGATATTTTCCGGGAAAGCCGCAACAAACTTCGTTTTTTCCAAAAAAAATTGAGAAGGGATCTGCATCTGTGATTTACGAAGGAACAATAATAAAAAAGTTAAGCTTTTTTTTTAATTTCAAACATTTAATAAAAGTCAAAGAAGAAGGAAAGCTCATGGAATGTTGCACCAAGTAGAAACCGCCGCACATGGCCGCTTCTTCTTCTTCTTCTTCTTCTTTCTCCAACGGTCTTTCATTAATGCATCTCATGTGCTCTGTCTTAAAAGTCGTTAAATAATGCATAAAAAAACCAGACTTAACCGGACGGTTCAACGGTTTCAATAACCATTGTTAATTATTAATCAAACCGACGTTTAATATTTATTTCCTTTGGCTCATTATAAGTTTATCTTGGTTTAATATCAAAGGGGTGGTGGCGCAGTTGGCTAGCGCGTAGGTCTCATAGCTATTGAGTGATCCTGAGGTCGAGAGTTCGAGCCTCTCTCACCCCATTTCTTTTTTTTTTTTCTCTTACTCCACCTTCTTCTTCATCTACGAAGCTATCTTCTCTCTTATCGCATTGACCTTCTCTCTCTCTCAAGTTCTGTAACCTTCTTACATCCTCGCACGATCTGTTTCGATTCAATTCGATGTGATTCGAATCCTTTCGCGTGTCATTCTTCTTCTCACCGATTGATTTCCATCGGTGGATTTCGTTCTCTTTGTTGTCTTCTCTGATTTTTTTTAGGGTTAGTGAAGCTTTTGATTCAATGACGCAAAGTGAAATACAGTTGCAGCCACCGGAATCGCAGAAGCTGAGTGATGATTCTGCTCCCTTGTTGGGAAATTCTCGATCTTCTTCTTCATCGTCGCCGTCTCCTTCTGCGTCTGCGGTGGTAGAAACTTCCGATGAGATAAATGTTGAAGAAGATTTAGAGAGTGGTGGTTCTGCTTCAGCTCCTTGTTGTCGAATTTGTCTGGAGAACGATAGTGATCTTTTAGGCGATGAATTGATATCACCATGTATGTGCAAAGGCACTCAGCAATTTGTTCATCGTTCATGTCTTGATCATTGGAGATCGGTCAAAGAAGGTTTCGCTTTCTCTCACTGCACCACTTGCAAAGCTCAGTTTCATCTCCGTGTTGAGCCCTTTGAGGATAACAACTCTTGGCGTCGCAAAGCTAAATTCAGACTCTTTGTAGCTAGAGATGTGCTTTTGGTCTTCTTCGCTGTGCAGACTGTGAGTATCTCTCTCTCAGCTTTCGTCCATGGTTCTTATTCTAAGTGTTGTTTCTTGAGGATGATAAAGCATTTAACTAGAGATCTTGAGGATGATCATTCTGCTTACTGTGATTCATTTTGTTTTCTTAACTTGCCATTGTTGAATTGTGTGTTCCATAGAGATTTTTGACATCTGAAAAGAAGATTTGTTGACATTCTAGGTTATTGCTGTAATGGCTGGATTTGCTTACATAATGGACAAAGATGGAGAGTTTCGCAACTCTTTCAACGATGATTGGGATCGTATATTGTCAAAACATCCCATCCCGTTTTATTACTGCATCGGTATAATATCGTCTCTTTTCCATTTCATAACTAAAATTCTTTCTGAATACCACGGATCAAGAAGCGTAACTCGCTCTTAAACATTTGGTTGGTGTGTTATGAATCTTAGGGGTTGTAACCTTCTTTGTGTTGACTGGATTTCTTGGACTCATTCTACATTGCTCTTCACTCAACGGTAATGACCCGAGGATGGCTGGGTGCCAGAACTGCTGTTACGGATGGGGTATCTTAGATTGTTTCCCTGCATCAATGGAAGCGTGTTTCGCTCTCGTTATTGTCTTTGTCGTCATCTTCGCCATTCTTGGTTTAGCTTATGGTTTTCTTGCTGCAACTATGGCTATTCAAAGGATATGGCAGAGACATTACCATATTCTCACGAAGCGTGAGCTTACAAAGGAGTACATTGTGGAGGATCTCCACGGATGTTACACTCCCCCGAAACTGGATGCAGAGCATGAAGGAAGACTCAAAATGCTGAAACTTATGTGACCCGTTGTTTATATTGCAAATAAAAGTTTAATGGAGTTTGGAGGAGAATGTTTATGCATCTTTGTAATGAATGCTTAAAGCCTAAATCTGTTTAATACAAGAAAACAAAAAATTTTGCGACCACAGTGGGAGTCGAACCCACGACCTTCTGATCCGAAGTCAGACGCGCTAATCCACTGCGCTATGCGGTCGTTGAATGTTTGATCGCATATATGCTTTATATTCATATAATATTGGAAGATGAGGAAGAATCATAAAAATGACAATGAACTATAGATGCAAAGAAGACAATTGTATCACTCAAAGCAACAATCATAAAAAAAACCTTACTCTAAGAACAATATAAAATAAGCCTAAGTGTCAACAAATCACAACTTTAAAAGCCTCAAGCTTCATCAACTTCTGAAACTTATGTACAAAGAAGAACAGAGAAAATGACATGAAATGAAATGCTATGAAACCCATATGTTATAAACCCTTTTACGCCCAAGAACAATCTTTCAAAACCTCATAGGCCATTGATCTTTGTTCTTCACTCAACTCTTTAGGGAAATTCACTAAGAAGGTTATTTTCAAATCTCCTCGTTTACCTTCTTCTTTAGGATTTGGCAAACCTTGACCTTTAATCGCCTTCTCATATCCATGAAAGATCACTTCTCCAACGGATATCGACATTGAATCACCGCTTAATAGCGGCACGGAGAGTTTACAACCCGTTAAAGCCTTCAGTAGAGGAATCTCTACCGCAATCTCTAAGTCATCTCCGCGTCTTTTGAACAATGGGTGTCTCTTTTCTTCAACCACGAATGTTATATCTTCCGGTAGATAGCCCGGTTTTTCGTTCCCTACTCCTTCGAATGTGATCTTTGTACCTTTCTTCCATCCTGGTTTGATGTTCACTCTCAATGTTTCTTCTTGTTTCTTGATCAATCTGTTCATCGGAAACATAACGAAGGCTTTAAAACATCGAATTGATCAAGAAAATATGGGAACAAGAGCTAAAGAAACGAACCCTTCATCGGTTATGATGTCTCTAGTGATTTTGATGTTCTTGACACCTCCATGGCAGAGTTCTTCCAACGTACACTCAAGCTTTTTCTCAACAGCAGGCGGTTTTTTCGGCGGTGTTGATTGCGAAAAGACGATAGGTGTTGTGCTCCTCCGGCTAACGCTCTTCCCCATTGAACCAAACGTATCCTTCTCCGAATGTCTCGTGCTCGTACTCTTCGAAAACGGCACAGACGTCGACGTAGCTGATCCTCTGTCATCTTTATCTCTTTTGCTAACGCTCTTCGAAACCGACGGAGGAGATGTCTTCACACCGTTTATCGGACTAGAGCTCGGAGGAGACGACGGAGACGGTAAGGAGCCAAACAAATCACCTAAAGTTTGATCTTTTCCTCTCGGGCTTGTGAAAGGTGAAGCCATAGGGCTCGTGTTGTTGGAAACAGGGCGTGATTTGAGACCGTGGCTTCTCTTCCCTACGCCGTTGCTGCCGCTGCCGTCGTCTCTACGGCTGGTGCTTCTTGAGAAAGTATATCGGCGGTTGGAAGAACCGGAGGAGGAAAGGTATGTCGGTCTTGCTTGCGGCGTATGGCTACGGCGGCTACTAGAGCTTGATAACAGAGAAGAACGGCGTTTGAAAACAGAGCTATCGTCCATACTCTGTAACCGGAGACCTCTCCGAGCAGCAATAAGATCATCCTCCTCCGCAAATTTCTCCTCTAGATATCTCCGGTGTATCGCCTGTGATCAAATTCATTACAATCTCACGAGGATTATGAAAAAGATCGGATTTTTACGTAGCTAATCAAGAATGTGATTCAATGGAGGAGATGAAAGAAACGTACGGAATCGGCGTCGGATTGGGATTCGGATTTGCGATGAGAAGAATGAGGATGTAGTTTGGTGACGAGAGACTTGTATGCTTTACATGCTGTCTTTGATATTCCGAAGAAATCTGTCGCCGGCGAGCGAGGAGTCGCCATTGCAATACAGAGGAAGAAGAAGATGATGATCGTGAAAATGGAGGAAAGAGAAGAGAGAGAGGGAGACAGAGAGAGAGATTTGTGTCGTGCGTAGGAATTAGATTTACCAGACAGACGAAGAGCCGAGTTGTTTGGCGCTTTTATTAGGTATTCTGTTTCTTTTTTGTTTGTTTTTAAAATTATTAAGATAAATTTTACAAAAAAAAAAAAATTTATTAAGATAAAATATTTTTTGTTTTTTTGTTAATTTATTTCAGTTTCATGGGACTAGAAAATAAAAATTTTCATTTCCGATTATATTTTTTGGTTTTTTAGTTAATTAATACTTTCTCCGTTTTTTAAAAAGTGTCGGGTTTTAATTTTGTTTCATATAAAGTGTCGTTTTACATTTTCGATGCAAATTTATAAAAAAAAATTCTGGTTTTAACCTCATTGTTTTAATTTATTAATTGGATAGAAAATTTTTTAAAAGTATTAATGAAAGATATATATAAAACTTTTTAACAGTTTTTTTAATATTTTAAACCATAACTATAAGGCCATTTAATTGTCTTGCCTAATAAAAATGATATCTTTAGTTGACTTTTGTTGTTCTTTTTTAAAAAATAACTTTTGTCAACGGTGATAGACGCAATTTATTTTAAAAGTAATTTATATTCGCCGACAAAAAATAATTAATATCCTTTGGTCTATATCTCAAAAAAAAATGATATTCAATGTTTGTGTTTCAAAATAATAAATATTTTTTAATATATATTCTTAAACTAGCATAAACTTGAACTTTTCACTAATGCCATATATAAAAATAAAATGTCAATAATAATTAAGAATGAGAAAAAAGTTTCTTTACCTTTTGATATTTAATTTTTTTTTTACCATTTCCAAATTTGTTAAAATGTAAAGTAAAATAAAAATAAATAACTTCTCTTGGGTTTCACAAGCCCAAATAGCAAAACTTTAAAAGCCCATTCAATCAAACCAAACCACATAGCTTAACTCAAACCACTTAACCAAACCATAGATGATCGTTAAACCGGTTCATAAAAAACAACAACGGCTTGAGAGATCTTACCAGAGCACACACTTTCTTTTTTGATTACTCATTTTAAAATCTCCCCCAAATCTGCAAAGAAACAACGACGAGCTCGGCGAATCGGCGATGATGGAGCGAACATACGGCCGTCGCAAGCCGGTCGTGTCGAGGACCCTATCCGACTCACGAAACGATACCCTTTCGCAGCCGGAGTATCACTCTTCATCTTCCTCGCCGGACATCGAATTTTGCGATTACTCACTTCTCCCTTTCACCAGTCAAGAGTCGTCCTCTCTCTGGCATTCTTCTTCGATGTCGATTTTCCAGGAGGATTATCCGCAGAACGGAGGCGTACGGAGGCCGAAACGAGTGAGGAACGGCGAGGCTTTCGGTTTTACATCGTCATTGCTTGAGGCGCAGGAGTTTGGCGAGCTGATGGAGCACGAGGACGAGGTTAACTTCGCGCTTGATGGGTTGAGGAAAGGACAACAGATTAGGATCAGAAGAGCAAGCTTGTCGTCCTTACTCTCGATTTGTGCTTCTCAACACCAACGCCGCTCATTGAGAGCTCAGGGGTAAGCTTAGCTCTTTGTTCGAAGATTCTTCGATTTCTCCGTTCGTTTTGGGGTTTGATTTTGTTGAATTCATTGAAAAGTTTCCGATTTGGGATGTGGGTTTTCGTTATTTCTTCCGATCTTCTGGATTAGGGCTCGATTAGTGGTGGTTCATAGGATTAGGGTTCGTAAGGTTTTGGGAATATGTGTAGTTCTCTCCAAGGACTGGAAAGTTTGTATTTTTCTCATCAATTAGAATGCGAGAGTATCATGAAATCTCACAAACGTTTTTGGGAGCTTATTTGTTTCAGGATCTCCCAATCCATAATCGATGCAATTTTGAGTCTTAGCCTTGATGACATACCAAGCAATCTTGCCGCAGCCACTCTTTTCTTTGTACTAACTGCTGACGTAAGTAGCTTGCAAATGTTGTTAAATATGTTTTTGATGTTGTTTAAGCTTTGATTCTTCGACGTTTTTCCCCTGTTGTTTACCATCTCAGTGACTCTACGATACCGTTTTCGTGATTCCCAGGGTCAAGACGAGCACTTTATGGAGTCAGCCAAATGCATCAAGTTTCTGATCCAGTTGTTGAAACCTGTGGTTTTTACTAGCACCAAAGGGAAGCCACGCAATATAGGATTTAGGCTCTTATCATTACTTAAGGACGATGATGCAGCACGGGATAGAGTGAAAATGAATGATCCAAGCTCTAGTGATATACTTTCAAGAGTTCAGGAGCTACTTGTTAATTGCAAGGAAATGAGATCTATTGATAGCTACAAAACTGAAACAATGAGACCTGAGCTAAGTACAAAATGGGTGGCTTTGTTGGCTATGGAAAGGGCGTGCCTATCCAAAATTTCATTTGATGGTATTTGAATTTTTTGCCTCTTCTCTAGGAATTAATGACTAGCCAATTGTAGCAGAGAGTATGTTCGGAGTTAGGATTAGTAAGATTTAGATATAGATAACAAAATGTTCATGTTCTCTTCAGTAATTTATTTTGCCTCCCTAGATTCATTTCACTATAGATAATACTGTTAATATTGTGATCCTTTGTTTATTGAAAATATTTTGTTTCGTTTTCCCCCATCCAGATACTTCCGGTTCTGTGAATAAGACCGGAGGGAATTTCAAGGAGAAACTGCGAGAACATGGAGGACTTGATGCAGTCCTTGATGTTATTATGGATTGCCACGCTGTTATGGAGGTATGGGCATGTACCTTTTCTTTTTCATCTGCACCAGTATCTTTTATAATGAGATACAAATTGTGGTCTATAACTGCCTAGCCTGTTGATAAGTTTTACCTTTGTAATTGGTTGGGTATTCTGAATGTATTGTTTTCTTATTCAACTTACTGCTGAAAATTTGGTTTAAGTGAAGATGCTTTCTTTGTATAAATGTGACGCTTTTTTTAGTGGTGGATGGCGTTTTTAAACTCAGAAAAAGCTCTTTGAACAAATTAGCACGGTTTAGACAGTGAAGAGACTTCGATTGATAGTTTATCTGCCAGAATATTTTTAATGTCACATATATATGCTCTCCTTTGTGCATTATTTTCTTTCATTGCTGGCAGTTCGCAATTGCTTTATGTTATATCCACCAAGAGAATCTAATACATATTTTGTATGCAGCGCTGGGTGGAACATGACGCACTTTCTTTCCAGGATAAGAAAGATGACCTGCACAAGCAGCAGTTAATGTTGCTCCTAAAGTGTTTGAAAATCATGGAGAATGCTACATTCCTCAGCGCAGACAACCAGGTATCTTTTATATTCTAGAGATTCTAACGTTACAGCTGTTATCAAGTTGCAGTTTATAACTCATAATCTCAGTGCCTGAGATAAAATTAAATCTAGTGCCATTTTCGTTTGTCAGAATCATTTGCTCGGATTAAAGAAATGTCTGGGTTCTCATGAATCCCGAATTTCTTTCACAGAGCTCACGATAAGTGTCATTAAGATGCTTTCAGGTTCGCAATTGATTCCATGTCTTATTTTGAATTGTTACACATTATGACTTCTACTCGTTCTATTATCACTTATCCCGGTAACTGGTTTGGCTGATGGCTAGGTCTTCACCTACGTGGAGATTTTCCAAGTCCTCACAGGAACAATGAAAATCCTTGCTATTCAAATGGTGCTAATCGTGATTCTATCTTGGGAGAAGATCATAAAGGTATTTTATTCTTATAGCTTCAGATGAGTCTTTATCTCCTCTCACTCTCTCTCTTTATCCGTCCTCTATTCTCTGTATTGTGCTATTTTAAGCCATTTCCGTCTTTTGTAGTTAACAATGAGGACGTGACGATCAGTTCAGATACATGTTCAACCCTTGGCTCTATCTCCACGAGGAATGGGAGTGAATCTAAGAGAAGTCGATCCATAATCCATTTAGATTTCCCACCGACATCAACTTCAAGTTCTCAGTCGAGTGTGTCAGGAAATGAGTCCACTATGTCAACTAAAAGAGTTGGTTCCACCATCTCTGGTTCATTTGCAGGCAGATTGGCGTCACTGGGTAGTGGCATTGCCAGAAGTACTTCAAGGACTAGTCAAGTTGGAGAAAGAAATGGAAATTTTGCATCGCTCAAGGAAAATCAAGATCCTTTTGCGTTTGATTTGGAAGATTCTAAACCTTCCAAGTGGGGAGTAATATCTGTAAACCAAAGGAAGTCTAAAGATCAAAAGAAGAAAAGACACTACAAACGAAATAAAGATGAACATTCTTATCAGCTGTCAAGCCAAGACGAATCATCAAACCATACGTTGAATTCACAGGAAGAATCAAGTAACAGAGACTGCAGTATATCACTGCAATCATCTTTGTCTACAAATGACGTTGATGACGAATATCTGAGTCTTTTATCTGATTGTCTTCTAACAGCCGTAAAGGTAATTTTCTTACATTCTTTTAACATCCGTTTGTTGATCTGTAGCGAAGTTCTCTCAGCCTGAATAGCATAACTTTTTGGATCATGATTATCTGTTTGCAGGTTTTGATGAACGTAACAAATGATAACTCTGTTGGTTGTCATCAAGTTGGTGAGTGCAGAGGGCTGGAAAGCATGGCTGAAATAATTGCCAGGCATTTTCCGTCTTCCACCGAATCTCCACTTTTCAGCGAGATGAAAAAGACAGGATCTTCACATCAGAAGAAAGACAAACATCTGACAGATCAGGAATTAGATTTGCTTGTTGCCATCTTGGGTTTGCTGGTAAATTTGGTAGAGAAAGACGGAGCGAACAGGTACAAAATCTCGTAGTCAGAAATTTATACCATCATGTGGTTGAGTCAATACAAGTTAAACTAGTATATACTCTTTTTTTGTCTTGAACCGTTTCACAGTGGACACTGTCTCTCTTCTCTAACCTGGTAACTGATTTCTTTTGTTTAGATCACGGCTTGCTTCAGCGAGTGTTCCTATTACAACACCAGAAGGGTTGCAAGAGAGTCAACAGGGGATGATTTCTTTACTGTGTTCAATTTTTCTCAGCAATCAAGGATCAGCCGACACCAAAGAAGAGACTACTACTTTTAACTTGGTGAGTAGCGGCATTACTATTACTTGCTTACACTCCAAGATCCCCAGAAAAAGGTTGTTTTTATTTACTGAAGTTCTTTTCGTGCTATTCAGGATGATGAAGAAGCTGTATTAGAAGGCGAAAAGGAAGCAGAAAAGATGATCATTGAGGCATACTCTGCTCTATTACTCGCCTTTCTTTCAACTGAAAGGTTGTTTTTTCCGCTTTCCATCTTATTATTATCTGCCGTAATCCATCTAAACTTTCTCTAGAACCTAAACATGTTCATGATTCCACTAGCAGTAGAAGTATACGCAACTCCATCAAAGACCATCTACCGAAACATAATCTTGCAATTCTTGTACCAGTCTTGGATAGATTTGTGGTATGTAACCTCTTTTAACACCTTCATCACTGCTCGGTTTTAGACTAGTGAAAATTTCAAGATCCTTTAATGTGACTGTTCTTTTGTTTGTTCAGGCATTTCACACGACTCTTAACATGATCCCTCCAGAGACACATAAAGCAGTGATGAAAGTGATTGAGTCCTGCAAGTTATCTTAACATGATCCCTCCAGAGACACATAAAGCAGTGATGAAAGTGATTGAGTCCTGCAAGTTACCTTAACATGATCCCTCCAGAGACACATAAAGCAGTGATGAAAGTGATTGAGTCCTGCAAGTTATCTTAACATGATCCCTCCAGAGACACATAAAGCAGTGATGAAAGTGATTGAGTCCTGCAAGTTACCTTAACATGATCCCTCCAGAGACACATAAAGCAGTGATGAAAGTGATTGAGTCCTGCAAGTTACCGTAAAAACGGATGGATTCTCCTCTTTCTGTACAGCTTCTGCAAAAGAACATAGAATGTTTTGGAGTGATCACTGGCTCTAATGATCAAGTTGATGTAATGATATAAAGCTACAATTAGTACATGATATAGTCGTCTCTTCTCAGTGTAGTTATAGTTGTCTTTACTCATACACTTCATTCTTTTGTAATCTTGATACCCTTTAAAATCATAATGTATACAAAGTTTGTTTCTGCTATAAATGTTTACAACAGCTTCTTGGTAATTAGATTACAACATTTTGTTAGACATTAAAAGAACCTAACTCACTTCATTGAGTCATTTAGTATCCGAGAATCAGTTTGATCTCATCACCCAACTCTCTGGTAAGCTTATCAGCACGGTCGTCGTGCCCTCCAGCAAATATGTAAACTCTATATGCAAACTGAAACGCCCTCCACAGCATTTTAGCAGTCTTACTGTTGATCATACTCGGCTTTGGCCCGCGAGATTCTGCAGTATGTGATGCAATCTTTGCTTCTCTCTTTTCCTGTGAGTTTGAAAACAGTGAGTGACAAGGTTGTGTTTTGCAGAAGTGTCTTCTAAGTTTAAAAGTTTTCATCTTTCAGTTAGTCCTTACCTTCAATACCAGTTCCATGCAGCCAGAAGAGACATCAACCATTAGCTCCTTAATCTTAATAATCATATTGAAGTCGAAATGGATGTTATGGCTCTTGAACTTCTTTTCCTCTTCTTCTTTGATCTGGTCTAGAGTTTCAATCTCTTTTCTGATCTGTTTTTATCATTACTCTTCAGATCAATTCAGCTAACGTGGAAGAGAAAAGGCAAAAGACACTATAGCACAATCACTAGTCCTATAACTTACCTTTTCGAAGTAGCGTTCAGTCTTATCGAAAAGTTGATTCGCAGGAGACTCAACCTTCCAGTTCTTCAGCTCTTTCATTATATTCTGCAGCTTTGAGCTCAATGCAGCAGCCGTTCTTATCGCTTCGAGTTTACTCTGTGGGAACCCTTCACATCTAGCTAGAACCTATTCAAGTCCAAAACATAAATTAGTAACCATAGAACCATAAACATGATGAAGAAAGCTTCTGTGTTGTCACTAACCTGTGTTTCATTTTTTAGATTATCAAGCACTGATTCAACATAGCAGTGGAATTTCTCAAGACTTGTCATGTCCTTACTTTGGAACTTTGAGATCTCTGTCTTAAGCTCATTGATTGCTTTCATATACATTTGAACATCTTTCTCTATATCCTGAAAATAAGCTGACCTGTGTGGACAACATTAATCAAAAACACAAAGCATCATCAGGCTTTGATGTTGTTGAGTGATTTAGTTACTTGTGTAGAAAATGTGATTTTTTACTTCTTTGTTATCTCAGCAAGAGCATCTGCCATTCCTTGCTTTCCACTAGCTGAAACGCTTCCAATACCGCCTCTGTTTCCTCTGCCCGCGCCACGAGAGTTTGCTGCCGGATCTTTCCCTTCCATAACCGTGGTGAGGAATCTATAGAGACCTCCTAAGTGAGCTGATCTCTTCAGTTTAGTAGTTGCTTTCTTTGCTCCTAAGCCAGGTGGAGGTGGCGGTGGAGCACCTGGTCGATTTCCAGCTGCCATTGGAAGTGGCTGTGGCGGCTTTACCGCTACATTTCCTAGAGGTGGAAGAGTCGGAACCAAAGATTTCGGAACATTTTCAGCTTTGGAGCAATTTTTATCATCAGTCTCTTTCTTCACACTATCTTTTGCTTTCTCCATAGTCTCAATCCTCTCTGTTTCACTCTCCTTCTCTTCAACACTCTCATCATCACCATCACCATTATTGCTTTTAGTCTCTTTACTCGGTTGATTCAGCACCGTTCTTGGCCTAATCGGTTGCTCCACGACAGATTCTAACCGGATATTCGAAGCCTTACTCGGAGAACTACTATCATTTTTCTCCTTCTCATCATTCTTGAACCTCTCTTGCATCCTCTTAATTAGTCCATCTAATGCAACTAACACCTTGTCCACTACAACAACCAAATTTTAAAAAGATTGTGTTACAACATTATTTGCAAATAAGAATGTATATAATATGATCATAAAAACTTTGGAATATGCAATTACCAAATCGATCAGATAGTTTCTTCCTAAGACTACTGCTCTTATACTTGGATTTGATAATCCATTTGTGGTCATTGATCAATGAATCTCCTATTGATTTCAAAGCATTATAGAAATGTTGAATCAACTGTTACAAAGATTATATAAAAACCACAATTAGTCATAAGCTTAACCTCATAGATCACAAAGTAATGAGATGAATTTTGCATAGACCTTATCGACATCTACTCGTCTCATATCGAAGATTTGCGAGCTTTCGAAGATCTTAGCAAAAAACTTATGAAGATCTTTCATCATAGGCATCATCACCTTCTTCTTACCACTAGTCCAAAAGAAAAAAAAAAACCAACAAAAAAACGTTAAAAAATAAAGGTAAATAATTGATAGATAACGTTTGTAACAATTCAAGTAGCGTTTTATACCTATTTGGCCACTGAGAAAGAAAAAATTCACGTAACAAAAATCGATTTAGACCGTCTTCTTCGATGAATGATGATGAAGAAACCAAACAAGTTTTAACATCTTTGTTTGGTCTTTTACTACTTTCTAAGTGATACTTTTGCTCTTGTTAAAGGCTGTAACAAAGTTTATAACAACAAGAACAACAAAACATCATAAACCAATAGAGTCCAAAACCATGTTACGATAACAAAAGACCAAGTAGCACTTGGTCTAATGGACGAAAATGAGAAATCGTGCTTCGAGTTTTAAGAGTTTCAATAACAAACAATTTCGCGGAAAAAAGAAAAGGGTGTTGTTAATATTACCTCAAGTTTACAGAATTTTTACATTCATCAATGGAGGAAAGGAGAGAGTGAAGTGTTTGATGATGATATAGACTTTGTAATGAGCTACAAAGTAGAATTACAAAGGAGTAAGAAGGGATACAAAGGAGTAAGAAGGGATAAAACATGTGAAGCTTTAGTGTGTTAATTATCTCTAACGCTCCACATAACATTATCTTTCACTTATTCAATTATGACACTTGGCATCTCTGAATTGAAATCTAACGAAATGAGAAGTTACAAACAAACATGGAAATTTTTTATTTTATTTCTAAAATATTCTAAAAGTAGAAAACTAAGTTTAATAGAATAAGCAAAAAGAGGAAAAAAATTTAAAAGGAAATTAAAATTTTAACCAAATGTGTATATTTATTTGTTCATATTTTGTTTAATAAGTAACATAAATCTACGGTTAAAAAACGATGAAAATAAAATTTAAAAATACGGCCGGTGTAGTAAAATTAAAATTTTAACCAAATGATTTAAGGTTTGGCTGGTATGCCAGATTAATAACGGAATAACAGAATAACAGAAAAATTATTAGCGAGAATAACTGAACTGAACTGAACTAATTTTAGCTGATTAATCACATTTTATCTTTTAGTTATATTTTTAACACGCTAATTGTATATAGCGAAATCATGTTTTAAAATTTTGGAAACGTGAAAAAAATGAATATCATGAATGATAAAAAATAACAAAATCACGTTTACAATATGAAAACATGAATAAGTTGTATATCATTCATATCTTACTTTTTCTTTCATAACATCACATAGAAACGTTCACATACAAACTTTTCTCTGTTATGCCGTGTCTTACAAGATAACGTAACAAAAACCCTAAAACCTTTCATACTTTCTGAAAACTTAGTCTTTTTAAAATCTTTAGTTAACTTTGCTTCTCTACCGCGACGGCGGTGGAGGAACACCGTTAAGAAAAGCCGAGAAAAACGCGAGAGAGCTGCTTGGTTTGAAGCAAGGCACTGCATGTCCAGCTCCTCTGAACGTAGCAAACGTTAAACCTTCGTATTCTTGAACCCAACCACTCACCTGATGCATGTAAACATCATCAAGAAACTTAACCGGTCCGGTCTAATCATACTCAAATCAAGAAAGAATAAATAACCGGTTTATTAGGTCTACGTATAGGTACCTGTTTCTCATGGTACCATGGTCTCCAAGCTTTCTTGATAGGCAAGTCAAGTGCGCTTAAGCTATATCGAGTCGCGAGTACTGGAACTCTTCCATCTGTGTCACCACTGAGCCACCACAGAACCAAACTAAAGTTTTAGGGAAGGAAGGTGTATGAAGCAATAGTGTGTGTACTGGTTACTTGGGTTGGAAGCAACCAAAATTTTTACTCTATAACTAAGTTTAAACACTTAAAATTTCACTCTTGACTAGGTTTTCTTTGGTTTTTATGAATGTAGATTACCTGTAAACCCATATTCTTAATCCTCCGGCGATGAGTTTTTCGTATATAGGCAAAACAGAGGGCTTTAAATAAGTCCAATTATGAAAAATCTCCATGCTGAAATCTCAGAAGAAGAAAGAATATTTAGCTAATTAAGATCAATCATATGTAAATTATACAAAAAATTTGTAGTATGGCATAGAGTACTTGCAAATCTTCCAGTCCTTGAGATTAACTCCATCACTTGCATGAAGAGACTTCTGAACATCTGCTCTATTGTAAAAGATTCTTGCATAATCATCTAAGCATGGATCATATCCTCCCAATCGCCTCGGCGGCACCTAAAGACATACATGCAAGACATTATATAGCGGTCCGGAGAACTGGCTTAGGACATCACGATTTTAAGCGATAATTTTGGTTGATCTGGAGGTTCAGGGTCCAAGGGTCCGTAAACCCATGTAATATGGACCCCTCACAGCTTCCGCCGAAACTCGAAATGGGGTTTTGTGGCACATACCACGAGAACCTTTCCAGCTGAGCTGGAGGCCTCTAGTTTTTTTAATATATTTTAAGAGGATCATATAAAAGAAACGTACCCTCTTGGAGCTATTTGTTTTGAACTTTGATGAATCCAAGTAAGAAGACCTCGCGGAATCTCCTATACACACCGAGGTATAGAGGCTATAGATATCGATCTCATCGTACTGCCTTTGAACTTCTGCTACGGCCTCAGAACACTCATCATCGCTCCAAGTATTGTCGCTGCTAAAATTGCAAGTCCTGCTTATGATCCTATGAGTCTCATCCGATATCACTGCGTGACTCCATGCATAATCCACCCATCCTCTCCAATCCTCTGCATCTGATGTCTCTGGATTCCCCAACTATATATATATATATATATATATACCGCGAAATTAAATAAATCGAACGTACATGATATTTTAGAACCGTAACAATATTAACAATATTATGTAAGGTTCACTAGGTTTTATCTATACTAATTTAAATTTTATAGTAGGCAAAAATATTGAAATGTATCAAAATAGTAGCAAATTGTCCGGAACATCGTGGCCTACTGGCAAGTACGGGCCGCTTTCTGGAGGCAGATCGCGTGTTCGATCCCCAACAGAAGGAACTACTTCACAATTTTCCATGACACATGTGGGGTATTCACATGCGTCCCCAGCGTCCCGAAACCGACGGTGTGCATGCGTGTCCAGGTTTCAAGTGTCCAGGCTATGTGTCCCCTTCAGGACCGCCTTGGACCTGGCCTAGGACCCCAGCACCGGCTAGTCTAGACCATCTCGGTGGGGCTAGGACACCCGAGTTATCAAAAAAAAAAATAGTAGCAAATTTTTATAGTAGACAACCATAAAAGTGTTGTCAGAATGATAAAAATTCTTCGAATTAATAAGAAGGTCACGAGTTTGCTAAACGCGAGTATCTTACTTAAGGGCTCACGAGGCTCGAACTGGTAGACTAAAAGTATTGAAACGTACCAAAATACCCTTAAGATTGATGTGAAGCGATGAATCATTGTTCTTGTTATTGTTATCGTATACGACCTCTGCTAGCTCGGGTACGTACTTTCCTGCGTAACTTTCGCCCGCGATGTAGAATGTATTTCCTCTATGTTCTGGGAATTTCTTGAACCAGTTGCAAAGAAATGTGTATGCATCTCTCGCTGATGAAAACAGAAGAGAGAACGAAGCATTAAAGCATATGTTATATTCTTCATCTAAGGACCGAGACTATATATTATATAGAGACCCTAATAATAATAATAATGGACTTGTTACCTGTAAAGTCATCGTCAAGTTTTTGATAATCACTAGTTGTGTTTGAATACGAAAAGCCAACACCAACAGGAGATTCTAAAAACAGCATGTTGGCCTCTGCATCAGCAAAATTTAAACCTTTTATGTTATTTTAGTTCATTTTTCATTTTACTTATATAGATAAGAAAATTATTTTTTTGTTAATAAAGAGATTTACCTTTATTCCATGCGTATGGATTAAATTTAAGTCCGTTAATGTCCACGAGAAAAGGTCCAATTTCTTGTGTTGCTCCATATCCCACAGAAGAACAACCTGGACCTATATATATACATGATATATTACTATCTCTGTTTCATTAAGATAGATGTTTAGGAAAAAAACTGTACTCCCTCCGTTTCTCAAAAATTGTCGTTTTGAAGTTTTAATTTTGTTCCACAAAGAGTGTCGTTTTACATTTTCAATGCAAATTTATAAGTGAAATTCCGGTTTTAACCTCACTGTTTTAATGTATTAATTGAAGAGAAAATTATTTTTAAAATATTAATGAAAGATGGGTAAGACTAATATCCGTGAAAAATGTACACTTACACTTTTTGCGATACAGATGGAGTATTATAAAGATAGAGATTTTAGGTTTCTAGATTAAAACTATTGATTTTAAGTTATAGGAAATCGTTTTTCTGACTAAAAACAAAATATTTATTGTTATAAATTGTATCTTAATATGTGTTAAAAGTCCCACCAATCGGAACGAGTATATGTATATGATTAAATTCTAAATGTGTTCTCCCATGAGACAACATAAAACATATATCAAACTAAGAGAATAACACTATATATGTTCTGATTAGTGGCATAACCAAATTGTAGAAAGTAGAATAAATATGCCGAATAGTTGAAATGACATGATAAAAAATTTATATGGCAGCAGCACGGTCAAACATAAATCATGATATGCGATGAAAGTATGAGAATATTATGAAAATAGTTTCTGATGCATGCATGAACAAAGGTTAGAGATTACCTCCATTAAGCCAGAGAACTAGAGGTTTCTCTTTAGGAAGATCCATGGCTTCAAAGAACCAATAAAACATAGCTCGACCGTTGAATTCGTCGACCGGGACATAACCAGCATAATGTTTGAAACTCACATCAGGCTGTCCAGGCAAATCTGTCACGAGGTCTCGCTCGTTGGCTATCAAATTCATATGTTTTGGGACATCAAATCTATGTTGTCTAGAACACGAAATCGTTGGGACTAATATCAAAAGAGAGGTAAGACAAAAGGAAACTAATTGATTAGTTATGTTCTTGGTGTGATAATCCATTTGAGGTATATATAAGTTGTGAAGAAGATCAAAGGAATTGTAATAAGATGGTAAGAAAGTTCTAAGACTTATGTGTCTATTTATAAGCTAAGATGATGAGATTTTTTGTTTTTTTTTTAGTTTTTTTTTTACAATAAAGAAGTTTATTAAGTGGATATGGAAGAATAGTCCTATGTGGCAATTGGTGGCTTTAATTTGGTCGAATAATTCCATCTAAAAACTAAGAATTATATTATAGAGAGAAAAATTCGAGAGAATTCGTTTACTTGACTTATATAGAAATAGAGTGGATGAAGCACTTTCTTTTTGATGGGTTTGAACCACGTCATGGCCTAAAGTAATATAATTTTAAGATTAATGCATATATTATCCGATTTAACCTAAGAAAATCACAACCAAATAGCATAAGCTTTACTACTAGTGAGGAAATTTTGTGTATATATATATATATATATGAATGCTAAACGAAGCACTAAAATATATATAATAATGACTAGTAATATTTTCATATTTGATAATCAGCTTAAATAATTCAAAAGTCACAAGGTAGAATATATATTCTACAAATTACGTAGTGAATTAATAGGTTTATACATTCTCTGACTGAGCTAGGTCATATCTAGAATTACAAATTACGTTGTGAATTTATTATCTAAGAGATAGATAAATATAGAGTTTAAAATTGTTTTTGATAACTCGGGTGTCTTGGCTTCCACCGAGGTGGGTCCATACTAATCGGTCGGGGTTTTAGGTCATGTCTTTTTTTTGGACACACAATACCATGAACAATCTCCTGCACCGTCGGTCCCGGGACGCTAGGAACGCATGTGAAAACTCCAGAGGTGTCCAGAGACAATGTGATGTAGAACATGATATAATAAGTCGAAAGGAAATATTAATATACAAGAGCTACGTCAAAAACAAAAATATGAACATGATATAAAGATCAAGTATAAGGGCCAACATAAACATATATATGAATATGATATATCATTATCAACAATTCATGAAACTAACGAATAACTACTCATAACATTCGCTAACGTCATAGACTCATAGGTTATATATATGATGCGGATATTCTTAAAGAAAAGGATTGGTTTAGTTCATCAAGAGAAAAAAAAAAAAAAAAAGAGACATGTCACGTTGCAACATCTTTGAGCAAGCTATTGACTATTGAGAAAGGCAATGGAGTATATATTCCAAATCGATGGTGCCCTTTAGTTTTAAAATTTTCTTTTAAAGTTTTTTTTATAACTTTTATTTTTATAGATTTATAAAAAGTTAAATAAATACAAAGAACCTCATCATTAGCAAAGTAGGGGAAATGTAGTTTTGTGGCGAACCTTATGCGTTAGGATTCTTGAATTCAATTCGATGTACTTGAAGTTTTAGGATAGCTAATTAATTGAATGGTGAAGATACATTTCATTTATAAACTATATCAATCTTTCCTTTTATTGTATGTCACTACTAAAATAGTCTCATCAGGAATAGGGTAAGTGGATCAGTGGTTACACTGTTTCTGCTGTCATTTCACGAAATCCGAGTTTCAACCATGCATTTGCCTCTTGCCTCTAATAAAAAGAACTACTTATCATTAGGTTACATACAATAAAAAAATCCCACGAGAAGAGTTGAACCACAAAGCGTCTTTAAAACTTTAGCACACAAACTACTATGACAATACACATGGAACGATTTAATAATTGGAAATTAGGTCAAATAACCAAAAGAACCTTCTATTATTTAACTAAGTAACTAAAAACACACACTCTCTCCTACTTTCTCTTTCTATCTCTCTCTAGCCTATTTTTACAAATCTAAATATTTTTTTTTTGGTTATTACATCAATTAAACCTTTAGTAATTGTATAATTTTGGTTTATTGTTAGTCGAAAGTAAAATGGATTTTCAATTAATCCATACACTTGGTCGTTATAAAGTCCACTTGATAAAAATATGTATATACATTTTACTCTTTGCATAGTTCAATAGAATAGCCGTACGTCTCGACAATATCTTAGTTAAATACATGTTTTATTAAACCAAAAAGTTTTTTTTGTTGAATGGTTATGACATGGACTCCAACTTTCTTTGATGAGGAATGAGAAGGAAATCATGTCCGGATTATATATGTTACGTTTCATATTGTATATACATATTTTTCCACGAGTTGCTTTTTTCTTCTCGGAAATTTCACTTTAAGCGATGTTTTCAAATTTTTATACAAAAAAGTTAATGTTATTTGTTGTTTACGATCATTTGTATTATGCATTATGATTTTGTATTCGTTGAACAGTTTTTAGTTTATATAGTTTTTATGCAAAAAGAGATAAATTGAATAAAAATTTCGAAATAGGAGTGTTTATATAGAGGAATATGAATGATATACAACTTATTCACGTTTTCACCTTTTGAAAATGTGATTTCGTTATTTTTTACGATTCATATTATTCATCACTTTTTTACGTGTTCATATTTTTTAAAACGTGATTCCACTATATACAACTAGCGTGTTAAAAATATACTTAAAAAAAAAAACGTGATTAATCTGCTAAAATTATCTTTTCGACGTTTTGTAATTATTCCGTCAAAACCTTATTCAGTTCAGTTATTCCTACTAACAATTTTTCAGTTATTCTGTTATTCCGCTATTAATCTCACATACCATTCAAATTCTATAGTTTTTATGCAAAAAGAGTTAAATTGAATAAAAGATTTGAAATGGGAGTATAAAATAGAGGGAGTAGTATATAAGTGAATATAGTGTAAGAATTTCATGCTCAATCGGGTAGCTAATAAATATGAAAATGATTTTTTTAGAATAAAACATGGTCCATTTTTTTTTTTTTGATAATCCAGGTATCCTAACGCTCTTCAATATAGCAGGGGTCCACGTGTTAGACTATCGGTTATCCGACAAGGTAGGGATCCACATTTTAGCTACCAGATCGCTTAAACTAGCCACGTGGGCGGCCAAACGGCTTTCCACGTGTCGGCTCCTGGACGCTGCAACCCGTATGTGAATTTTGCAGTGGCCAAGACTCGAATCCAGAGGCGGACATTCCAGCTGGAGCTCCATTGTTGACATCTACCATTTGTTATTATTGAAAAATAAGATCGTATACCATTGTCATAACCACGTAATAGCACACATGATGCAAGTTGACGGCAATTATTTTATCATTGAATATACATATATGAGTCCCTTGTCTTTGTCAAAATAGTCGAATGCAGGTGTTAGCAAAGGCCTGATACGAGCAAAAGACACAAAACTATATGAAGATTTTATATTATAGTCATGCAATTGTGTTGGCTAAATCGTTTCACTCACTTTTTCTTTATGTTTGCATGATGTCTAAGTTTTAGAATGTGTTTTTTCTTTCGTAGATATCATGCCTTGAGCATTAATACAGATAACATAGAGACAACACATGAGAAAAGACATAAATTTATCTGATCAATGTTCTAAATAAAATGACTGATACTATTTCGACTTCTTAATAATGAAGCTACACGTATACAATATGAAGGTGATGGTATCTCAGTGCATGTTTTGCTAGTTAACGTCATCGAACAATTTTTTAATTTTGATATGGAATGTTTCTATTAAAAAATTAAATAAATGTAGTTGAATAGTTTTTTCTGTCAACAACAATATGGTTTAATTTAGTAATCTTAAATTGTAAAATACTCAAATAATCCATCCTACTTGGATCCTTTGCATTGGTGAATGGCCACTAACTTTGGAACTTATAAGTTATAATGTATTACTATAATAAGAGCTAATGATTCATCTAATCACCTTCAAATATTATATTGTTTTTTCATTATTTTTTACATAATTAACATGTTTTATATCTTTTAAATTTGACAAAGATAGAAGATTAAAGAATGAAAGATTGTGTTTAGTACGGGGACCGCTTAACTATTAAACCATACTCCATGAGTCCATATTGGCCAATGGATGTCCACTTATATGATTCATAGAACTATATATGGATGCCCACTTAAACTATGAATATTATTTAAATGTGTGCATTTG
Organism: Anastatica hierochuntica; assembly: GCA_900406275.1. NCBI lineage: Eukaryota > Viridiplantae > Streptophyta > Magnoliopsida > Brassicales > Brassicaceae > Anastatica > Anastatica hierochuntica. Next base: position 62,709 of record OVAN01000058.1, read on the forward strand.
TAATAACCTCATTGGCCAAGAGATTTCATAAAAAGTTTCTAGACAATTTGTGAAATCGGTCAATGTGTTCTTAAATGCTCCCGTACATGGAGTAACAGTAGAGTTTGAAGATAATTTAAAAAGATTGATTTCGTTATCTATATCACGAAAGTGCATTTATATTTTCGGTCATTTGTTTTGAAAGAATTTCACAGTTAAACGTACATGTGTTATAATAGTATTAGGATAGATAACATTTCGAGAAGTGATTTCTGTCGCACGAGTGAGAACAAAACAAGTTAGGAAAAAGATTGTGTGGATAAGCATGAACACTAAATCAACTCTTTAAAGCATATCAATAACATTCCCGACCATCGAACAAAATGGTTCATGGACCGAAGAAAAGCGTTAGGACACACGGAAGAGACTTACGAGGTGTTACATATTACAAAATATCCTGATAATAATTAAATAATTCTTTGAGCTGAAAACTGAAATAATTAAAATTATCAAATAGCATTAAAAATACCAGATAAATATATGATCTCGTGAGCTCTCATTTTTGTTTGTAAATATGAAAGTTTGGGAATCTAAGCCATACATCTCACAGAGCTGAGATCAGCTTTAAGAAATTACCTCTCTCACTCAGAGTCGATCCGACGTTTACGAACTTGTGTGATTCTAGATGCTTATATTTTCATCTTACTTAGATTCAAAACCATTAGTCTAATCCCATGATGGTATCTCTTAAGCTTTTTCTTTTCATCTCATCGACTAAAACTTTTTTTGGATACATAGATTACAAGAGAAACTACATGAAATAAGCAAAGAAATGAGATGATTTATGTCAATAAATATCGCATATAATGCGCACTAAAAGAGAGAAAAGATGAAATGTTTGATCATCGTCACTATTAGAGATAGAAGGTATAGGTTCCACCTTTCTCAATGAGTACTTAAAGGATTAATATGAAGAGCATAAGGAATCTAAACACACACTATTGCTATATAGTCTAGGAGAGACATGGACCCGTCTTGAAGATATTAGGTTTTATGCTACATTCCTTAGCCATTTCTATGACATAAACCATTCGTCGATGTATTTATTCTTATTCTCTTACTCATCACATCTTATATTGTTTTGTTTATTAGGTGTCAACTAGAGCCGAATGCTAGAATTTTTTTTTATAATAGTATGTTACTTATATATTACTAATAATTGTAATATATAAGGAAATTTTCTTTTTATAATCGGGAGTGTCTCGACCAGAGTCCAACTAATCCTCTAGGAACAATACCGACGACTAGTCCGGTCTCAGGTTTTCTACTGGGGTCTAAGACATGTCTCCATCTTCGTCTGGCCAAACTATAGAAACTTAGTTCATGACAGGAATTGAACTAGGGTTTGCGAATTTACGCCTTTCCCTAAATCTGCTTGGTTTATAAGAAATATTTTAACAATAAAGATGAGATTGAGACTGTAATTAAATGATCATCAGAAGTGGACCCACAAGCACCTGAAAAAACCGAGACCCTTGAAGTTAATCTCTAACTCCTTGGGCTGAAAAAGCGCATATCTTGGACCGCCTTTTTCAGTCTCTCAATGATATTTTCATCTCGACCACTTGATAGGTTGTTGATATGACATAATCTTGAAAATTTGGATTAATGGCATATCAAAATTTTCAGCTACGTATCACAACAGAGTGGTAATAGACCCATCAAGCATCCTTTTTTGATGCAGTAACCTCTTTAGGTCATTGGTTAATTTAGATGATTCATGTGTTTGTTTAAAACACTGATAAAACATACATAGATGCAAATATAAGATACCCACATAGGTTTATGACATAGTTTATAGAGTACAAAACAAAAGAGTTTTAGTGTCATAAACAAACATTAATTAGCTTAAGGGAAAGTGGTAGTTTACTTAGAATTTTGAATCCATCGAACCTTTGGTTGATTTGATTTTGTTCCATCACTTTCAAGGTAAATTCCATCAAGTGTTGCAATCCATATTACTTTCGGTTTACATCGAGGAGGGTTTTTTTCTTCGTATGCTACAAATTCTCCAGAAGAATACCTCATCCATAGTCCATGCTTGAATATACATGTCCATTTGGTAAATATGATTTCGGTTTCGTCGACCATTCTCACATTTTCTTCTTTGAATTGTAGTATTCTGTCGCCTGTATCTCCGCCGCCTGAATATTTACAATTGTATTGGAGAGTTCTACCTGGACCAAGTTCGTTTCGAAATGTGAAGGTACCTAAGCAACTATGGTTTTCTTCATCCTCGTATAATGCTTCATTCAGTCTAAAATAGATACTAATAACCAACATATAAATTATGAGATTTTTCATTTTTAGAAGAAAAATCTAAAATATTTGTTGGAGTTATATGAATATAAGAGCATTAAAGTGCAGTATTTATAAACTTTTTTCAAGTGGTCTTCAATTTTTTTTCTCTCTATTTATAGAACATATCTTGTTATAGCCTTAATTAGCTAAACTTAAACACAAACATGTGTGGATTAAACTTTAGGTCACAAATAACCTTCTTTTCTTTTTTGATAAAAATAGGCTAGAATTAACTAATTGACAAACCACAATTTTCGGTAAACTTAGGGGCTGATTGGAGATTGGTTGTGAAGACTTTATATTATGTCACCTTAAGTGGCTAAATTTAAACAAACACATGAATCATCTAAATTAACCAATGGCCTAGAGAGGTTACTGCATCAAAAAAGGATGCTTTATGGGTCTAGTACCACTCTGATGTGGTACGTAATTGAAAATTTTGATATGTCATTAATCCATCTAGTTTGTTGGCAACTCACATACACAAAAGATTGGTCGATATGCCATTAACCCATACTTTATTGGAATGCGAAGATATCGATTTGGATATCGAAGTGCACAAGCCAATCTCTTTCCTTATGGAATGTATGGTTGCATCCTCTACGGTGGAGACTGTCTTTGCAACGGATTGTATCCAGCTGATCTCGATGGTGTCTAACCTAGAGGATTGGCCAATATTTGCGTCAGAACTGAAAGATTTTCAATCATTAAGAAGCGTTTTCCCTTCATTTCATATTTTTATATCTCTAAAAATTTGAATGTTGTTGCAGACAATCTTGTTAAAACGGCAAGGTTAAAAAATGTAATCGCTATCCATGTAAGAACTACGGTTGTCTCACTCCCTTTCACTCCCTTTAAGAAGAGAGATGGTCCGGAAACTTAATAAATGGGTCCAGATAATTGCTTAAAGAATCAACCTTCTTAATTTATTTTAGGGCTGAGTTTGGGACAACCTAGCCTACCTCAAACTGGACCCAATCATACATTAAATTGCTTAAGATTGGTGCTAGAGATGGGACCGTAATGCCTAATGTCTCTGATCCGATTGAGTCAAGAGTTTTGAAGGTTTTTATAACATTAAACGTGTGTCTCCATGCATAACAATTGTAGTGGCTAACACATAACATGTATTGAGTGGTACTTTTGCAGGATAATAAGATAGAGTTGTCATGTAACAAAACCATTGGATTGCAATATGATTAATCCAAGTTGTCTTGGTCCATTGGTAAAGGAACTCCAACTGGAGTGTCCGCCCCTGGGTTCGAGTCTTGGCCACTGCAGAATTCACAGGCTGCAGCGTCCAGGAGTCGACACGTGGAGAACCGTTTGGTCGTCCACATGGCTAGTCTAAGCGATCCGATAATCTAACACGTGGATCCCTGCCTTGTTGGGAGTGTTAAGATACTTGGATTATCAAAGAAAATATATGATTAGTCGAATTCCAATTTCGTTAGAAATGGTCAAAGTAACGCTTAAAATCTCACTTTTTACCAGTGATTCTTATTCATCCAAATATTGAAAGTGCGCATAAAAAGTTCATTTTTGAAAGGCTTTTTTGACTATATCCACTCTTCAACCAACAAACAACACATTTTTATAGGTTGTGGAATCTTTTATTGATTTGAAATATTTAATTTGTGTAGATATTAAACCCAACAAAATATTTGCAAAGAGGCAAATACTTCTAAAAGTTTCAAGATTAAAATCATTTGATTGCAATTTTATCATCCTTAATTGGCTCTTCCATTAAAAATTTATATATATGACAAACCTCATGAGAATGTATATAAAGAATATTTTACGTGGTAAAACGCCATTGGGTTATGTAATTGAAGAAGTAGGCAGATTAAATTATATTGCAAAACAAATTCATCGTGATCAATGAGTTATCCCATAATTCAAATAGGCTAAATCAAGTTGATTCGTTGAAAATAAAAGAATCGATGAGAACCAAATCATAATTAAAATATCTCACATGTGGAAATGAGTCAATACTAGTATATGTGAATCCTAATAAATTAATTTTTTTTTTTTTATCATATCATGTTGAGGGGTAAAATAGATTGGGTTGCGATTTTTCAATAAAGAATTAGAACCCTTTTGACCAAAAAAAATCTAGGACTTTTTTTGTCGGCAATAACTCCAATTTTTCTTACCATTTATTAGTGTAAATTGTTATTAAAAATAACATAAGAATATCGTAGATATACTGTTAATTTTTTGCCAATTTTTTTCTTAATGTGTTAAAGAAAAAAATTTTAAAATGAACTTAAATCAGCTTTGCGAATTTTTTTTGTTTGACTAGCTTTTATAGAAATAAGAGCGAATTCGTAAGATAACCAAAAAAAAATTATTTACGAATCTAAACAAAAAACAATTTTTAGGGAAAAATAATTATTAAAAACTGAAGTGTTTTACAAAATTAACCCTTAAAACGAAGGTCGTGCATATGTACGTGCACGTCCCGTATGAGAGGTTATGGCTACCGAATCGGTTTTTTGTGATCCGGACTCTTCGTATGTGAAGATAAATTTTCCGATACTAGGGTTAGGGTCACCGAGCCGGCCCATTGTGGACCGGATCGCCTACAAAAAATATTGTTTTTAGTCTTCTAGCCTAAATTCTCCAAAAAAAAATATTAAAGCCAAAAAATATCAAAAACTTTTGACTTTTCCAAACGCAAATGCAAAATCAACAAAACGCCAAAACGCAAAGCACATAAACGCCAGATAAACGTTTGCTAAAAAAAAACACCACTCACTCATCACAAACCACACACGTCACAACACACCACACACACAAAAAAAAACAAATCTCTCTTGCTCTCTCTTGCGTCGATCGATGACTGATCACCAGCTTAAGCAAGAGATCAACTTCTGGGGAGAAACTTCAGAGGAAGATTACTTCAATCTCAAAGGCATCATCGGCTCTAAATCTTTCTTCACTTCCCCTCGAGGACTCAAACTCTTCACTCGTTCATGGCTTCCTTCTTCTTCTTCCTCTCATCCTCCTCGTGGTCTCATCTTCATGATCCATGGCTACGGCAATGACATCAGCTGGACTTTTCAATCAACTCCCATCTTCCTCGCTCAGATGGGTTTCGCTTGCTTCGCTCTCGACATCGAAGGCCACGGCCGATCCGACGGTGTTCGCGCCTATGTCCCCTCCGTAGATCTCGTCGTCGCCGACATCGTCTCTTTCTTCGATTCCGTTAAGAAAAATCCAAACTTTCAGAACTTACCTCGCTTCCTCTTCGGAGAATCGATGGGAGGAGCGATTTGTCTTCTTACCCATTTCGCTGATCCATTAGGATTCGACGGAGCGATTCTCGTCGCGCCGATGTGTAAAATCTCCGACAAGGTGAGACCTAAATGGCCGATTGATATGTTTCTGATCATGATCTCGAGGTTTCTTCCGACTTGGGCGATTGTTCCGACGGAAGATTTGTTGGAGAAGTCGATTAAAGTGGAAGAGAAGAAACCCATTGCTAAGAAGAACCCTTTGAGGTATAATGAGAAACCGAGGTTAGGCACAGTGATGGAGCTTCTTAGGGTTACTGATTACTTAGGGAAGAAGCTAAAAGATGTGAGTATTCCCTTCATTGTGTTGCACGGAAGTGCAGATGCTGTGACTGATCCTGATGTGAGTAGAGAATTGTATGAACTTGCTAAGAGCAAAGACAAGACTTTGAAGATCTATGAAGGGATGATGCATTCGATGTTGTTCGGTGAACCAGACGACAATATTGAGATTGTTCGTAAGGATATTGTTAGTTGGTTGAATGATAGATGTGGTGGAGACAAAGTCCAGCTTTGAAATTTAGTCTCTGATTCTATGTTTTATTGCTGTAAGGTTGTGTATGTAGTAGTCATATTGTTCTTGCAGATTGTTTCTTGATAATGATAAATTTCACTCCTTTTACAAACTTATATAGTTAGTTCAATAGTTTACTTCTGCTAGAGAACTGCAGAAATTAGGAATAGCCTATGTAATATACCAAAGTTTGTCATAACTCAGAAGAGTTCTGATCGGATCGAGCTCTCATGTATCTGCTATGAAGAGATAGTTCAGGTCATCCACAGCGAGGAGCGACTAGCAACTACCCTTTTCATCTTTTCCGAACGCAGAGGCCAATAAGGTGTGCTCTGCTTTGGCTATTCCTTGATCTTTAGTGGTCGGGTTCCACCATAAATCCTATCATAAGAGCATGACAAGCTGCCTTGAGAACCAATCAGTATAGTCCAACAACATCTCTTTTTGGCTTAGTAAATCATAAGCTCCTTAGAATCAGGCTCCACATGAGGATTCCGATAAATTGAGTGTGCGTAACCTTATCTTCGGCTCCAAACTCGAATTCCTAAATAGCAATCGTACTCACCACAAGGCCGAAATACTAAAACCTTGGTTCATTATGTACATTCTGATTGAGATGAAGTTTCTGGTCTTGCACTTAAAAGATAAGAGTGATTTGCTTTCTGATTACAACATTGGACCACTTGGTTCTAGTAAACAAGTTTTCAATGGTGGTCACTATAACTTTTGCAGTTCTTTAGTAGGAAGAAGACTATTGATCAATATACATCAAGTTCATTAATGATTACTGGTTTAGCTTTTACTCCCCAACGTAGTACGATCCGTAGAAAGCTACTTGTGAAGGAAGAGGAGGAGGAGGAGCTTATTGCCTATTGAATTGATTGTGAAGTTTGTTGAGTATTTGACCAACTAACCAACAAAGTTGCTTCTTTGTCTACTCATCATCTCACATTCTTCTTCAATGTACTTTTCCCTAAAGCTCTGTTTTGCTTCTCTCTCACCTAAAAACACATAGCTAGTTAGCTACAACATTTCATTTTGTCCCAAAGAATGTGGCATTTTTTTAAAGACAAGTGTTAGTGTTAAGGAGTGAAAGTGTCAATGGTGTTTCTACTTAAGTGTGTGATTTATCTAATTCCAAATATATTAAATAATGTCTAAAACAGAAATTCAAATGTGAGGTGATTTAGATATGAATCTTAACTAACTTTAGTAGTATGACTTGGTCCATCAATTGAATAAGAAATAATTTTTTTCTATCACTTATGTTTAGAACATTGGAACTTACACAAAGTACCCAAGAAAATGTGTTCATGATTTTAAAGAACAAATGTTTGGTTGTTTTCAAAGTGTTCAATAAGTAATTATGGTCACTACATTGTGCAAAGAGTGTTGACGATATCAAAATGTTGTCAAAACAAATCCATTTTCAGTGAAGCTTGATTCAAAACAGAGGAGGAAGATAGAGAGAGAGAGAGAAAGAAACAAATGAAAACAAAGAAAGAGAAATGGTCAAAACTTGACGGGAACAACATATATCAAAGTGATTTTGTAGTGTTTACAATCACCGGAGAATCTCTGAAGATTCTCTCCTCCGTCGTCAAAGTTCAAAGCGTAACTCCATGGATCATACTGAAACAAAGCCTGCTTCGTCTTCTTCTTCTGAGTCTTCTTCTTCACAGCCGCCTTCACCTTCTGAAACATCTTCTTCCGATACCGATTCACCGCCTCGAATCTATCCTCCAATCTCATTTTCACTCACTCAGAAAACTTCAAATCTCTAAAGGGTCTTTTGAAAATGGAAGAAAGTTTCGATCTTTTTGCGGATTTGAAGCAGAGGAAGAAGATAAAGTGAGCAGCTTTATGGGTTTAAAAAGGGTAGTTGAAGCCGTGCGAGGAGGAATTTACATTGGGGTTAACGAGAAAGAGATAGAACAGAGAGGGAAGAGGAAGAGGAAGAAGAAGAAGAAGAAACTTTGGGCAGAGTGTCCTTTAAAACATCATTTTCGGAATACTCTGTTTTCGTTTTTCTATTCAACTGTTTGGTCTTTGTCTCCTACCTTCTCTACGAATCAATTTTATTCTCTTTTTCCTCCTTAAATTTTAAACATTCCTTTTTCCTTTCTTTTGCTATTTGAAAAAAAAAAATTAAACCCAAAAAAAATTAAGCAAAAAATAATAAAACCAAAGGTATTATTCACTGAGATTTGAATTTTCAAATTTAATATATATATATATATTATTTTTCAAGCCAAATTTAATATATATAAATATTTTGATAAAATAAATTTGATATGCTGATATTTAGGTAGTTGTTGAGATTTTAGATTTCTAAAAACTAGTACTCCCTCCGTTTCGTTTTTGTTGGTGTTTTAGAAAAAATTTTCGTTTCATTTTAGTTGATGTTTCCAAGTTTTTATGCAAAAATCCTCTAGACATTAATTGTGAAATGAGTTTGCCACATGTCTTTCACCAAAATGTTTTTCAACATAAAATTATGATATAACAACTTACTAAATTTTGATTGGTTTTGTATTAATTCATTGTTTAAGTTATTATTTATGTTAAGTTCCTTTACATAGGAAACAATACTTTAATTTATTTTAAAAACCGGAAAACGTTAAATAATTTTATATCTTCAATAGCATAAAACAATACAACAGGATAAATAGCACTAACATAGACGGTTAAATACAAAGGATATGACTATTATCAAAATAATTAAATTGTATCTCTAACAATTAAAATAGCTTTTCGATATATTTTATTTTTATAATATAATATTAGATCACATAATAGTATTTAATGCACTATAGATTCTAAAATTAACAATTCTATAATTGAATTTTCTGAAATTAAGCATAGATGAAATAACAAAAACAATGCTATTGAAAATATAAATCATTCTTACGATATAACTTGTAATTTTTTTAACCCGCATAAGATGCGGACATACTACCTAGTTAAATGTTATTTGATGTTTGTGACTATTAATATTCTGCGGTATAATTTTTATTGGTAGAATTAATTGTATTTAATGTTGTCTTTTTATGTAAAAGAGGTAAAATGAATAAAAGTTAGTAATTTTTTAATTGACTGCAACAACCTTAAACATCAAATCATTCGAAACCGAAAGAGTATTTGGTTTTCAAGAATGTATCTTTAAATACCATATCTTTGGTGTGACCAACTTTTTTTTTTTGGTCAGAAATTTTGGTGTGACCAATATATATATATATATATATATATATATAAATACCATATTTTTGGTATATATATGTACTCTAGTAAAAATATTGAGAGAATAAATTTTCAAATAATTTTGTGTAACTAAAGAGTCCACAATAGACACCCAAAAAAGTTTTCAAGAAGGTAATTTTCAAATAATAGTCTCAATTAACCAATTTAAGAGTCCACCAATGGACACACAAAAAAGTGAGAGTTCTTAACTTTATTAAATTAATTAAATAAAATAAAAAAAAGTTAAGAACCTCTAGTAGAAGTTCTACAATGGAGATGCTCTTATACACTACGTGACGCCTTTACTTGTCGTTGGATACGAAAAAGAATCATATGAACAAACACAGATTGTGAAGGAAGAACCTTCTGAACTGAAAGTAGAGTATAATATTAGTATGCGTGCGCCGAACTCACACCCAAAAGTTAGTTTAAGAATAACGGCAAAAAATGAAGAAGTTAGTTCAAAAGTGGAGGATTGCCACAATACTTATATATTGTCACATTACACTTTGAAACTATCGATGTAAAACTGTTGATACACTTCGCCCCCTCATGTTCATATGTGGACATTTGAAACGTGAAGTTTTTTGTGGATAGCAACGAGATGCGCCAAAGTCGAGTATTTTATTAGGCATAAGTGGAATAGTTGCTCTGATACCATATTAGTAAGTGTGAATCTAACTCACACTCAAAAACTAACTCAATAGTGAAAGATTACCACAACAATTATATAATAACACATTACACTCATAAACTACCGATGTAGGCCTACTGATAGACAACTTTCAAAATCATGAACCTAAATGTGAAAGTCAGCTTTCAATATCCCATGACGTGGAGGACAACCTTCCAAACTTTTTTGAGTTTCTCGAGCTGAAACTCATTTGCTATAACACTAACCAAACCGGCTTTGAGTCCAAACGTAAATTAGCGATCCTCGATTTTGTAAAAAATGTTAAAAATTGGATCTATTTTCTTGAAAAATACATAAGACAAATTTTTTTATTCCATTATGGCCTTTAGTAAATATTTAAATTTGAGAACTAACTTGAACTCTAATCACATATTCTGTCTTGTAATCCTCATGATGAAACACATGCTTACCATATTGGTCCTAACATTTAAAAATAAAAACCAAATCAAGAATGTAATTAAAGCAAAACATAGAGTAACCCTTTTAATACCAAACTATTATTCTGTATGTATCAAAATATGTAATATTCAGGACCGTCTTTTAGCATGTGCGAGTGGAGCGATCGAACCGGGCCCAAACTCAAAAAGAAAAAATTCTTTATAAACTAAGGGCCTAAAATTTTAACTTTTAAAATAAAATTTATAAATTTAGGGCCTATAAATATACATAAATGTGATTACTAAATCTTAAAAGTTATATTATATCATCGAATATATCTTTAATATATATTTTTTGAACAGGGTCTGGAAATAGTTATAGACGACCCTGGTAATATTTAAGGATTTTCATACAAATTAAAAGATTATTAATATGTTGTTTTTTAAGTAAAACATTGTTAATTATCTACCTAAACATAATTCAACCAATAGTTGAACAATAGGTAGAATACAAATATTCGAAAAAAATAAAAATCTAATTAGTTTTACACTAGAAAGTGAAAACATCATACATTTTGATAAACTCTGGTCTCCTAAACCATCACTCAATTTGATATAAAAAGAGTATAATTTTTACTTAAGCATCTTAAAATCTCAAATATATATTCATTCTGACTTTTGGAGTAATTGCAAGATAAACATGAGATTTTGTTTATGACAAAGAAAACACATATTGGTTTCCATATTTACGACTCTCTCAGCCATGATCGGCTCTGAAATTGGCTGCAATTAGGAGAGAAACAAATGGACCGGTTTTATATATCTTTCATAAAAAAACCGATTTTTCAACCTAATTTTTTTTCTTCAAAATAGAGGACCGCAAGTTCATGCTAGCTTAAAACCCGCTTTGCATTCTTAGTAATGCTTTAAACTATACTTGACTTTAGTAGTGTATTTTATTTGTAGTTTATGCTTTAGGATTAACCCATTGTGTTAACTATAAATAATAATCAAGTCACGCGTGTACTTAATGGTGTAAGTATGATCGTTATGGCTCAAAGTAAAAGAAAGCTCAAAAGATTCTGCACAAATCTATCTATGCTTTTTTTTATCCCTTAAATTATTTTAATTTTCTTAAAAACAAAAATCACTATTCTCTTTGTAAATTCTCAAGAAAAAGCTGTGCAATAAAGGACAAACATGTGTGTCCCCGAAAAGTTACAGTTTTTTTAAAATTTCTATTAAAATCCCAATACTTTCACATTCTTACATATTAGCCCCACTTCCTCTTCCTCTTCTTCATCTCTTTCTCTCTCACTCTCTCTCTCTGTTTCACAGTAACGAACCCACAAAACTAACACTTTCTTACTTTCATTTTTATACGAAAATGAGAGAGCTTGAGCCTTTGAAGACGAGCTTGAACCATCAATGGCCGCCGATTGGAGCTCCGATGAATCTCCGTCGTGAAGAGCCGTGGAAATCTCAGTTCGACGACTCAGTCAACGCCGTCTCTTTTGGGTTTGTCGCTACAGCCATTCTCATCTCAATGTTCCTCGTCATGGCTATCTTCGAGAAACTGATTCGAACCACCACCAACACCACCAACGCAACTACTTCATCAGATTCATCTTCGGGTCGGGTCCTTTCGGGTATGGATTCTCGAGTCGGGTTCAATGGTGCTTCAAGTAAGCTCGGTTATCAATCTCCCAAGGCAAGTATTTCACTTTATTCAACACAAAGTTCCTTACTTTTCGCAACCCTTGTCTTCTTAAATGTTAAACCTTTACACATTTTTGACTAATCTAAAGAGGTTTCATTGTTGTTTAGATGTAAAATTATGTGTTTTGTGATGTTAATTTGGTTGATTTAGACAAAAAGTTTTAATCTTTTGGTTTAATTATCCCCAAAAAGTAAAAAAGATTACATTTTTCAATTGATGTGAACACGTTTGTTCATACACAAAAGCAGAAGAAGAAAACATCAAAGGGAGTTTTTTTGATTCTGTGTGTACTATTTTGAGTATTGAAAGAGACCCAACATTGCACATGCTTTTACATCATCAACATTAAAGATGTCTCATAAGCTTCTTTACACTCACACATGCATACACTGTTTGAGTATGTATCTTTAGTGATGCATTCATTGATTTCTTTAGTCACTCAGAGTCTCTCTCCTGTCTTCTGAATGAACCAAAGGAGACAAGAACGAAGTGTAATAAAGTTTTGTTTGTTTGGGGATTGACATATTCAAATTATGCTTGTTGTAGATGGGAAAACATTAGGTCTAATGTCTAAGTCTAGACCATGTGTTACTGACATTTTCCTAGGAACATTAATGGTCCCACAAGCTTTCTTGATACTAAACATTTGCTCCTATGCTAGAGTTTATCCATGTTCTTGAGGATCAAGTAGTTTCATGGAGATTGCATAGTTCTCTTTACCCTCATTTCATCTTAAAGACTTATGAGTAGCAAACTCAGTCCATATGTGATCTTGTTAAAACAAGTTTGTTTCTTCGTTGTATATATTCTTCTATAAACTTAAATGTGTTTAAGAATTTGGATTAGTTCTTCTTCCCTAATGATCATCGGTTTTCTCTTTGTATACCTCGTGTTTTCGTGTTACATATGGTCGTTTTGATTAGGACTGATTGGCATTTACAGATTGATTTTACATGATTATGGAACAAACCATGTGAACAAAGACTAGATAGAACCATGAGAAAACATGAGAGGACCCATAATGTAAACTTAAGGCAAATGTGTTTGCTCTTTTCCTCCTCTTCAAACTGCTGTTGGGGAACAATGGCACATGTTTTTAGATCTGTCATTGTCTTCTCCCTGCTCAAAATTCTCATTTGCTTATGTTCTGTTGGCTCCTGAAAATGAATTTCCTTATGAGAATCTTTGCTTGTTCTTTCTGTTGTGTTTTTTCTTAGTATATGAATGACTGATTGTTTCGATGTATCGATATGCAGATGACAGTTTATGCAAACGGAGTATCGGTGTTAATGCCAGGAGACGATATCCCTACTTTCATCGCTCATCCAGCGCCTGTGCCTCATCCTCCTCCTCAACACATCTCGCAGTCTCAGCATCAATATAGCTCATCAAGAGATTCCTCAAACTCAAACTCCATTCAAGAATGTTGAAAGACTGTTTGTTTATTCATATCAATCACCATTGGCTTATTAAAACATTCGAGCAACCAACCACATTTAGTTGAGTTGAGTTTAGCAATTGGATGTTTTTGTTTTCTGTTTCGTTTTTTCTCCCGATGATTTCGCTACAATTGATTGTGTTCAGGGAGTTCATTGATCCATATTTTGTGTATATAGTCATTAGGATCACAAACTTGTTTATGCCCTTAGCATAATTAAGCATATATTTAAAGACTTCACTTTGGTTTTTTTTTCTAGTTTCTTATAGCAAATGTTGGTTCTTGACAAAGTCTTTTTTCTTTGCTAGTTTGCAAATTTTAAGTATAGAATTTAAACCGTGAAATTTTTAAAACTAAACGTAAAATCCACAAGTTTTGTATCGAAAAATTGAGATTCCTTTGAGAGGAGCAAGTGGGTCAATGGTTGCACCACTTCTGTTGCAATCTCACGGAACCAGCGTTTAAATCTTGTACTTGTCTCTAGTGAGAGAAACTACTTGCCATTAGGCTACAAACGAAAAAAAAATTGAGATTCCTTTAAAAGATGCCATCTTATAATTTCCTATGGTACTTTTGGATCGATATATGATTTGGGATCATGTTGTTATTAAAAAAAGATTGTGTGAAGCAGAGATCTTCATGTAAGTGAGTGAAGTGTTTTGGATTTTGGAATGCAGACATAAGTCTCTTTGTTGTTTAGTCAATGTGTGGATCCGAATGTTATGTAAATGGTACTTTGTGTCATATGTTGTACAATAATTTTTTTTGGAAAGTTGACTTATAAGAGTCTTTGGCATGAGTGAATCATATGTGAGTGTTAAGAATATTTGTGTCAAAAATCTATGAGATTTCTGAATCCATGAATATACATAATTTGGATTGAACATGTTCACAATCACATTCATTCATAGTGTTATTATATATGTACAAACTATGTAAAATAAAGAAATAGCATTATGAAATTGTACTATATATTAGTCTAAATTTTTTTTTTTGCATGGTTGTGTATCTACTTAGCTTAACTCATTGGCCACTTTGCTATATAATGTGCCATGTGAACAAACCTTATTTTTCTGACTACTTATTACTGTTTTTCTTTTAGAGATTTTAAATGACAATAAAAACTTTTAGAGATTAGTCTTAATTTTTAGGTTAAATACTATTACTTTTTTGAGGGGTCATGAAACATTATTTAGTTTCACTGAGAGGTTTGTGGCCTAGTGGTCAAAGCCCCATCTCATTTTTTCGGAGTCGAGTGTTCGAGTTAGTTTCCGGGCGCGCGATGTGCGCGTTTGGCCTCGTATAAAGGGCTATAGGCTATCGGATCGGTCCGTTGTGATCCGGATCCCTCGTATGTGACCGGTAAAATTTCCGGTAGTAGAGTAAGACTATCGGGTCGGTCCATTGTGACTTGGTTTACCGACAAAAAAAAAGTTTCACTATTATAAACAAAATAAATATAAAAATTTTAGAGCGAAAGTTTATTTTTTCACTCATGTAAATCCAAAATATTTGCCAATAAATAAACCAAAACATCTCTCGTTTTCACACCGACTCTGTTACCATAAAAAAAAAAAACAAGACTCACTACTTCAACTTTGTCTCTCTGTTATGGGTTGTTGTGTAAGCTCCGCCACCGCCGACCGGAAAGATAAGCTCGTATCCGGCAAGAACAGAGCGCCGTCTCTTTCCGTCGTCGAGGAAGAGTCAGTGGTCAAAGAAGTCTTGTCTGAAACCACAATGCTCGCTAACGACAATTCGACGGTGGAGACAGAGACGACGACAACGATCAGTGAGGACGAAGAGAAGAAGCACGGAGCTGTCGACGTTGCTCCGGACACGGTTTTGACCGAGCCCGGATCGGAAAAAGGATCGGAGGTTTGTAGTTTAAGCGAGAGCTTGCTTTCGATCGTGAATGGTTACGAGGAAGAAGTGAAACAGAGTACACCACAGAGGATGAGACAGAGATCTCCGGCGAAATCTCGGAACCGGGTCATGGGTAATTACCCAGTTCGGAGAACCGATATGTCTCCACGTAAGAGACACGCCGAAGGAGGAGGAGGAGGAGGAGAAGGAGCTGACTCGGCGAGGCTGGTACTATCCGGTAATGGTAAGAGAGACCCGATTGAAAGATCCGAGAGGAGGTCTAAGTCGCCGGCGATGAACAGGTCCGTCGTGATGAGTCCCGCCCGGAGACAATATGGTTCCGGCGACGGTGGAGCAGCAATGAGAAAAAAAGGTCAGTCTCCGGGTCGGATCAGACAAGATCCGATTGAAAACGGGTCGGATCAAGATCGTCATCACCTTCCACCACCGAGTTACGCTGTAGGAAATTACGATTCTACCCTTAACGACTCGTTTGAGAACCCTCTTGTTTCACTAGAGTGTTTCATCTTTCTGTAATCTTTGGAAAATTTGATCTTTGTATTCACAAGTTTCGTAATTTCTCAATTATGTTTTCAATATTTGGTAGATTATTTAAGAAAATCAATTATAGTATATGATGTGTGAGTTGAATGGCAAAAGATTTACTTATGTGACATCAAATTATCATATTTTCTGACATGTAAAATTCAGACGCAAGCAAAATCAGTAACTTTGACTCGTTGAAAAAAAGTTATATTTACACTATTTTCTTTTTACATTTATTCAATTTTGCTATGATACGTTTGAGTTTTTATCACACTGACCAATTTTTTTAGTTTATACTTAGTGTCTCTGTGCCATAACCTACAATTTATCTACTCCATTGACTTATGTTTATAAAATTAAATATGTAGTAATACCTAACAATAGAGATCTGTAATCCAATGTAGCTGATTCATAATTGGTCAATGGCTTGCTAATTCACGGATTAAGCTCTTATATTTTTGTGTATAGAGGTCAAAGCTAAACAAATTTTATATAATATTATTCGATTTCAAATTTTAAAGATTCTCATTAGCATGAGAAAAATAACAATATTTGTATTATGGACAAAATTCTAAAACTATAATGTGTTATGAGATTCACATATTTGATCAACCTTGTTTAGTGTGGAGAATTTCGTAATGATCTACATGTGATCATACATGATAATTATCTTTTAAAAATTCTTTTTCAAACATTTCTTTCTTTTGTCTATTCCACGCACTCTTAATTTCCATTGCATACACCTTGGTTTAAGGTGCTCTAAGGGTTGTTCGTACTTCAATATGAAAAATTAATAATGCGCTTTATGGCCAAAATATGGTCTAAGATCATCAACATTTCTAGTATAAAATGAGATTGTCTATTTGATAACAAATATTCGTAGAATTTTAGTAGAATGTTAAGATCTATTCAGTCACAAAATGACTAAAACTAGTTTTATTGAATATAGTTTTCGAATCATCAAATATTTCATCGTTTGTGTACATTCATTGCCTCACTCAAGTCTCGAATATGCAAAACTCTATCGAATCTTGTCACCTTAGGTTATATCTCTAATCGTGTAAAGATATATTGGTATACTTCTATTTGGTTAGCAGATTCATAAAGTTTTTAGGTCTTTTCAAAACACAAAAAATTAAAAAGTTGTATGAAAAATCATTTTTTCATAGCAATTCTCTTTATTGTTCCTAGGCTCGTCTTTTGGAGAGAGATTGTAGAAATTTTTCTTTCTTTAACACTTTGGTGATTGTCTTCTTGCTCCCCACATCACACAAACTAATAAAACTTTGAAGTAATCTTGAATAATATTCGGCCATTAAATAAAGTCTCTCATAAAAGTGGTTTAAAAATTAAACCTAAAGTCTAAACTATGATATAAAATTACAAGTTAAAAAGTCACAACCAAATATATATCAAAGTTGCACGAAAAACACTATGGTAAAAACTTCAAAATCATGTTTTCCTATTAATATAAACACATAAAAGTGATTTAAAACAAAACCCAAAGTTTAGAATATGATATCAAATTACAAGTTAAAAAGTCACACAAAACAAAGATGCATCAAAGTTTCAAAAAACGCTATGCTTTAAACTTCAAAATCATGTTTTCCTACTTCTGTAAATTTATGAAGGTGGTTAAAACAAAAATCAAACTTTAAACCATGACATCAAATTACAAGTTAAAAAGTCACCTAGAACAAAGATACATCAAAACTGTGCGAAAAACACTGCTTAAAATTTCAAAATCGTGTTTTTCTACTCCTATAAGCTTATAAAAGTGGTTTAAAACAAAAATCAAAATTTAAAATATGACAGCAAATTACAGGTTAAAAGCCACTCAGAAAAAGATGCATCAAAATTGCGCGAAAAACACTATGCTTCAAAATCATGTTTTCGTACTCTTAAAAACTCATAAAAATAGTTTAAAACAAAATACAAAGTGTAAACTATGACATCTAATTACAAGTTAAAACGTCATCCAAAACAAAAATAAATAAATGTTGCGCGAAAATCAATATTCTAAAAACTTCAAAATATTATTCAATTATTATCTAACCATTTTTTTCCCTGAAGCTCCTCGAGTTTTTATAAATTTATAGAACTTTTTTCCTTAAAACTTATACATGATGCAAAATTTGAATTCTAGACAAGATTTATAACGGATCAAAAAAAATGGTAGGGCAGAAAATGCTGGGACAATGCAAACTCAAACTTTGAGGTAAAATGAAAATACCATTTATTCAAATAAATATAACATTCGTTTATGCCTTGGATCCTCTTGCCTATCAGGTGAACCAAAAAAGTGCCCTTTGCATTTTTAAATTTTGTTTAGCTTTTTTAGGTAATGTCTAATGAGAAACCATTTTTAAAGATTTAGGACAACAGTAAAAGCCTAACTTTACAAGATCTATACTTTGCCTAAACACCTTTTCAAAGAAAGCAACAGTTTAAAATTCACATTAATAAATATTCATGTCTTATAAGTTATAACTAATCTTTTTGTTTGTATTACTATATACTATTGGGCTTTGGGTCCATATATTGTTTGTCTAGCCCATTTTGTGTGTCTCAATAAGCACTTTCAAGATTAGTCAAAAGATAGCAACTTATATCATTTGTCCACAAGACTTTTTTATTGATAAGTTTAGACCAAACAAAAGAGGAGTTGATTGAAAAGAGTTGCATTGTTTCTAGAGACAAGAAATACATTAAAAGCTTGTTTTTTTTCAGTTTTGGGCACATACTCTTGTTAGAAATATTTTTACTTTTTTGGTCACCGACCCGATCGACAAAACTCAATCATTATTAGCCAAACAACCCTACTACGTAAAAGCATTGTAAAGATCGATTCATAGTCAAATAATCATATTACGCGGGTCAAAATGTAGCCGAACTTCGGTGGGATGAGGTGGATTTTTAACCACTTGAATAAGGCATTCCTCCGAAATTCCTTTCAGAAATACTCTATGGAATTTTAGAAACTAAATGAATGATTTGTGATTAGAAGATTGGTACCCTTTGAAGAAAATATCCTTTTTTGTCTTGTATATACAACAAGAGAATAGATAATGATGTTTCATTGAATTTGAATAATAACATTCACAACATACATTTAAGTAAAAACTGGTGCGTGAGTGAGCATACAATACTCTGTAACCAGATGTGGAAGATATATAGCTGATGTCTAGAAGAGGAAAGTAAAAAAAAAACTATGAACTCCCAAAGATATCATCAAATGAAATTGCATTGTTGCATAAAAGGATGACTGTAATCGACGTACTTCTCCCACAAAGGTTTGTACTTCTCTATTCCGATCTTTAACCACGGCTTTAAGTTACCGTTGAAATGAAGAACAGCTCCTTTCTCTATCACGCGAGCATCCACATTCGTGTATCCCAATCCGAGGACATGCCACGATGCATCTAGTGCCTCTGTTAACCCGTAAAACGTTAGAAGTCCTGGAGGCAATGTCCCAAGCTTCCATAAGGTTCGGTCCACGTTCTTTTCTTGCCAGTAGTGGTATATCCCAGTCACATTTCTCTTCCTCCACTCGGCTAAATCAAAGACGTTCATCCCAAACGCCCACCCACAAGCATCCGGATCAAAGTGGGAGCGAATCAGAGGATGGGAATAGTTCAAGTACTTGTGGTACCGGTGGAACGTCTCCATACATGTCTCAACAGCCCCGTTAACGTTTCTATTCAAATCGATTGAAAAGAGAGCCGAAAGGTCCTTCTGAACTACGACGTCATCATCAAGAAAGACGACTTTCTTTAGCGCAGGAAACACTTCAGGGATGTAAAACCTGAGATGGTTGAGCATCGAGAGATACTTCGGGTTTCTGAATTTAATCGGTGTACGTCCATCATCGCTGTGTCCAGAGAAATAGTAGCTTTGTGTATCAGAGTCTTGAAGCTGCTTGAGTACCGGAACATAGGAAGCATTCAACCATTTGAAATCCTCAAATTTCTGAACCTCCACAGTAACTCCTCGTAAGTTGTCCACGTTCATAGCGAACCAAGCCTTCATTGCAGCATAGTTAATCTCATTAGTCACAAGATGAAACACGACTTTCTCGGGGGCCTTAGAGTTGAGAGCAGTCGAATTAACCACAACAGAAGTAGCAATGATGTTATCCGAAAACACACAGAAATGGTAAAGACTATTATCAGTAAGTTTCGAATCAAGCCGGTTCCTTTCCTTAAGCTTCCCCTGTAACTCCAAATCCTGAAACCATTCAGTCGTGAGACGAACACCGAGACAGTAAAGACTCTTAGGAACTTCCTCAGCAGCAATCTGTCCATACTTAGAGCTCTTTTCAGTAACCGAACTCATCTGCTCTTCAAGAGACTGAATCGTAGCTTTCAACCTCATGATCATAGTGGCACTATCATAGTGAAGCTGCTGAGCTTGGTAAAGCAAAACCGCCATGTGACGAATCGTATCTTCGGATTCAACCACAGTTAAAGGATGTCTCCTAGTAGCAGCAGTAGAGAGAAGAAGCTGAGAGTTACGGATCTGAGCACTTAAGTCCCAAGCAAACTGAAGATTTTTACTTTCTTTAGCAATAACAACAAAGGCTTTAGCAAGAGCAATCTGATCATGAACTTGACGAGCAACAGAGGTTGGACTCAACATCTCCTCCGTCATGTTCATACCTTCCATGAATTTCTCATGAAAGTAACGCCGCTGAAGCAAAATCCACAAAGATCAAAAACTTAAAAAAGGGAAGAAAACACGAACCCAAGAGAGAAAGGAGAGAGATTTATACCTTAGGAATCGAGGGTCTGGGTTCAATTTGACCAGCTTTGCTTAGAATGAGAATGAAAAGCATTACAACAATGGCGGAGAGAACCCACCAAACAACATTCGAGATCTTCCTCCGCCCTGACCGGCTCCGAAAATCTGAACCTCTCCGCCGCATTACTACTTCCCGGAAAAGCGAGAGAGGTGAAAGGAGGAAACCCACAAAAATCCCAGATCTGATTGAAGATGATGATGCTCGAGTGTTGCTTAATTCGGATCTGTGAAATTTTCTTCTAAGCGCCGACCATCTTCTCTTTCTCTCTGGGTTTCACCTTTTCAATTAAATTCAGAATTGTTATTTTAAATAAAATTATTTTAAGAGAATTGAAAAGACCTTTTTACCCTCCTTCTGGTTTATACACGAAATTTCCCAAAACCAAAATCATATGGTTTATTTCGGTTCAGCTTTTGGTCTATACATTTGGATTTGATTTAGTTTGGTTATAAGTTTCATGCATATATGGGCTAATACTATAACATTTTAATTTTAAAAGAATATAGAGGAACACACTATTTATTCCAATTTCGTTTTTATAAAATAACAATCGTTTTCATCTGAAATACTTGTAGTAGGTCAACTACTTAAAGGAAAATAGATTATTTTAAAATCGTTAGGTCAGTCTTATTTGACCTAAATAATATTTTTTTTTTGATAAACATTTGACAAAAATAGTTAGTTCTTGCAAAAAATAATATCATCGGAACATGGTAATTTTTCTCGTTGAAAAATAATCTTTGCGGGTAATATCTGTTAGAAAGTTGTTGTTAGTATATTGCATTATATACTTTGATTTTTAATATAGAGTCTTGATTATTTTAAGAAAGTATATTCATAAATAAAAGAACTATTTTTATACCAAAATGATTTGATATACATGTATTAACAAAACATCATAAATATCCAAAGCATAATATGAACTTTTACAACATGTCTATTATAATTTGTATTGGATCCAAATCAAAATTTAACTAAACTCAAAAAATCCAAAAGAATGAAAAAAAACGTAAATAAAAGCACAAACCTTAGAATTTAGATAGAGCATCTATAAATTGTAAAACCTCATCACATTAGTTGCACGAATCAAAAAAAAAAGAACAAAAAAAGAAAGTTATTGGGTTTCGGAGTTGCTTAAGAAGTGAACTACAAACACTCTTATCTAGGTCAAATAATGGAAGAACGCAAAACATGGAATATTTATTTTTTTATATTTTTATATTATTCATTCCGTTTCCTAAAAAGTGTCATTCTGAAATTTTTATACAAATTAAAAAAACTGTTAAAAAGTATAGGTTAAAACAAATTATCTCTCCATTTAACACAATTAGACGGTGAGAACATCTCCCGTGAAAGATGTTAATGGTTTCTTAGCACAATATCTTAGGAAATATAATAATATAAAAATAGGAATAGTTAAGATATGAGTTGTAAAACATCTTAATTAAGAACTCAATTTCAATGGATTACTTGCACTGTTCGCGGGCCGTACCGTCACGTGGCGACCTGCGATTGGTGCATTTATTTGTTTTTTTTTTAATTTTACGCGCAAAAAAATAATATAAAATTCAAATTAAGAACCCTTTTAAGAGATTTACCATCGTACATGTTCTGAGGTTAAAATTGTAAGTTTTTTATTAAATTTGTATCGAAAATGTAAAACGATATTTTTTGTGAAAGAAAACTAAAACATTTTTTAAAAATCAGAGGAAGAATTTTTTAATTTTTTAACCATTTTTTATTAAAAATTTCAGAGTATGGTTTATTAATATATATATATTTATAGATAGATGTCAACCTTCTAAAGTAGGATTTAACAAAGTAGGACACGAGTCGATCATACCTTTTCTAAGATTATCTTCTTCTCTTTTTTTTCGTGTGTGTGTTTATCTCTGTTTTTTTTATAACCTTTTTGTGTGTTTATCTCTGTTTTATATATTTTTTTTTCCAAATCCATTAAAATACATGTTATTAGGTTTCTTTTTCGTTTCATAGATCGATTTTATAGAAAAATTTATCAGTTTTTAATTATCTTTCTTCCATGCAAAGCAAATAAACACACTTCTTCTCCTCTGTTTCTCTCTCTCTCTTTTTTGACAAGGCTTAACACACAGAGAGTGATTCTGCATGCTTCAGATTCTTTAAGGTCTAATCTAATTCCTAATTTTTTCTCCTCTCTTGTTCCATATTCTTTTTTTTTGTAAACAAGGGTCTCTAATATTATTGTCTTTAAGCCATTAAATTGCATCATTGACCTTTGTCGATTCCTTTCTCTCTCTCTTTGTCTTTACGTAAAACACAGAAACAGAGAGAGGTTCTGGTTCTGTTCGAATCTGATAAGGTCATTTCTTGATAATAAATTTTGCAATCAATGAGAGGTTTTTAAACAATAATCCTCGTTGTTAGATCTAAATATTATATATATTAATTACTCCTTAGCCGTTTCGTTTCCTCTGGACCCAAAAGGTAAGTAAAAGCCAAATCTTTTTGTTGCTGTTACAGACTTTAGTTTCGGTTCTTCTTACAAGTTTCAATCTTCGTTGATACTCCTCTGCTTTGTGCTCTGCTTTTTAGAGTCCTTGTAATGTTTTAATTCTAAAATTTACAACCTTTCTTATGTAACATGCATGATCTTGAAAATCAGCATACAAGTCTTGAGATTTTGGTGAAACCCGTGAGGTCTGTTTAAAAACTGTCTTCTTCTTTCTTCTTAGAAGAAGACAAGACTGAGAAGAAGACAAGACAGGTGTTGTCTGGTGAGTTTTGTGATCCTTGAAAATGATTTGGAGTTTCTTGCAAAACTAGTATTTTAAGCTTTGTTTTGATTGTGTAGTTTAGATATATAGATTATGGAACATGGTTTGCAATCTATGAAGTCAATCAAATCATGGAAGTCACTTGTTAAGAAAAGAAACAATGCACAAGAAGTGGTAAGCTTTGTGTTACTTTAGTTTTGATGGAACCTCTGGTTTTGATGCTGTTTTCGACGATAAGCTTTGAATCGCGGTTAAATGCAGAGTAAATCCGGGTGGAAAATGAAGCCCTTTGTGGCTCTCATGTGTGTAGCACTTTTGATCTTTTGGTATAAGACCACAAATATTCATTTTGAACAAAGAGAGGTATGTTTGAATCAGTTTGTATGTCTTTGGATGTTTGGTGAGATGATAAGTAAAAACTCCTTTTTTTGCTTCTGCTCTTTAGATAGAAGAAATAGATTATCCTTCTGAAATGGCAAAGGTAATGTTTTGATACTGTAAATTATCATCTTATGTCGTCACCGGTTAGTATAAAGTTTAACTGTGAATTGTATCCAGGAATCTGAACCAGTTAATGAGAAATTAAAAGGCTTGCCGCGTGGTATCATACAGTCTAGATCGGACCTCGAGTTGAAGCCTCTATGGTCTAGTATTAGGTCAAAGGTTAGAGACTTTGCATCAAACAATCGTGGCATATATAATCGTATATCTTTGTAGCTAGAGACTTTTCTGATGTGTGTTGTGATTACTAAACACAGGATGTCGAAATGACTAATCGTAACTTGTTAGCAATACCAGTAGGAATTAAGCAAAAGGGTAATGTCGACGCTATGGTAAAGAAGGTATTTGCAACTTTTTACTGAGTTGATCCTAATCCTAGGCATCAAAAAGGTTTTCTCTTAATGTGAAAGCTTGTCTGTGTCTCAGTTTCTTCCGGCGAATTTCACAATTGTTCTTTTCCATTACGACGGAAATATGGATAAATGGTGGGATCTTGAGTGGAGTGCAAAGGCCATACATATAGTTGCAAAGAATCAGACTAAATGGTTATTGTCTTTCTCATTCTCTATTCCAAGTTGTTCTGTTTCCAACTTCTGATGTCATGTTTTATCGAATGACGAACACGAGTTTTTGGTCGTTTACTCATCCGATTGCATTTTTAGGTGGTTTGCGAAACGATTTCTCCATCCGGATATTGTATCCATTTATGATTACATTTTTCTTTGGGACGAGGATCTTGGAGTAGAGAATTTCGCTCCAGAGAGGTAATTTTAATCTTCTTTACCCTTATTCTACTACAGATCATGAGCATCACAGAGCTGAGTGTGACACCATTTTTCGGCAGGTATTTGAAAATAGTTAAATCAGCGGGACTCGAGATATCTCAACCGGCTTTGGACTCAAACTCGACTGAAATCCACCATAAAATCACACTCCGTTCGAAAAAGAAGAAATTTCATAAGTTCATATTCTGCCATTAGGAAAACTTTTTTGTTCCTTTGTTTTCGACACATTTTGGTTCTTATTTACAATTTGATGCCAAAAAACACAGGAGAGTTTACATCAGTAAAGGCAATAAAATGTGTTCTAATGCTAGTGAAGAGCCTCCTTGCACAGGGTAATGGTTTCGGAATCCGATGAAACTAATTATTGGATTGGTTATAATGATACACTTTGTTCTGTTTTCTCTGTTTGTAGATTTGTCGAAGGAATGGCTCCGGTGTTTTCAAGAGCTGCTTGGTTTTGCACTTGGAATCTTATACAGGTAACTTTTCATTCGATTGTTATTTATCGATAGGAGTTATCTGACTTCTTTAGTAAAATTCTCACTTGCCGATATTTTTGTAGAATGATTTGGTTCATGGATGGGGAATGGATATGAAACTCGGGTATTGCGCACAGGTGACCTTTCTTCCTTCTTACTGTCTCTACAGTATTCGTTTATCGTACTGTTTTTGATACATGGGCCGGTTTGAATGCTATAGGGAGACCGGAAGAAGAACGTAGGGATCGTGGATAGCGAGTATATCTTTCATCAAGGCATTCAGACTTTAGGTGAAACTGTCCTTCCTGAG
Organism: Anastatica hierochuntica; assembly: GCA_900406275.1. Taxonomy (NCBI): domain Eukaryota; kingdom Viridiplantae; phylum Streptophyta; class Magnoliopsida; order Brassicales; family Brassicaceae; genus Anastatica; species Anastatica hierochuntica. Next base: position 88,375 of record OVAN01000058.1, read on the forward strand.
AAGAAGGTAATAGTTTTTTCCCCCACGTATGCTCCAAAACTCTATATATAACCGGACGAACAATCATTTCTTTTATATAATCGTTGTTTCTGTATTTCCCGCAGACCGCAGCTCGCAATGTTGGGACTAGAGTAAGTTCTTTCGACTCCAAAACTCTTATGCATTTCCCATTCATTTGGCTATAAGACTAAAAGAAGCTCACACTTTCGTAATTCGTTTTTCATCGATATTTTAAGAGACATGGTGGCCACACAACCTTTGATTCAAGAACCTCGGTGAGTTAACCGATGAATTCTCTATCAAATTCTTCTTCGGATAGAAGGAAGAACTTGACATTTTGTATGGTTTGATGCAACAAGTATAGATAAGGCGACAATCGACATGGGAGCTTCAAACTTTTAAAGAACGATGGAACCGAGCGGTTGAAGAAGATAAGAACTGGATCGATCCATCGTCTTCGATCTCGAAGACGAGGAAGAAGAGTAACGGTAGTAACAGAAGATTAAAGCGTGGTGGTACTCACCGGGAAAAGATAAGAGAACTAAAGAGACAGCAACAACATAACACACAAAGCAAAAGAAGATTTTTTTAAAATGCCCATAGAGAATGGTTTTTCACGTAATTAGTTTAATATTATCAGTTTTTATTTAATTTAGTTTCACTTAGTGTAGCTTTCTTTTAATAAGATTAAGGTGGTTTTTATTATTAAAATCTCATGTATATTCTTCATCATTCAAAAATTTGTAAATTGCTTTAGTTTTTTAATTCAACTATAAAAAATTTAGTCTTATTGAAATCACCTAATTTTGATAAAATTATGTATCTTCCGTCTCCTAAATTTATTCTTATTATCACACCAAAAAAGCTTAAGAAAATAGTTAAAAATGGTAAAAACGATTAAGTAATAATTAAGACAAAATTTCACATTTAAGCCACTTCTTTGTCCAATCTTAACGACTCTAATCTCTCTTCCTTACACTTTTTTATAAACGCTTCCACTCTTCGATTCAGCTCCTCTCGACTCGGCGACATCTCCTTCTTCATTTTCACCGGCGGCTTCACCGTCACCACCGACGACTTTTGATAATTAGTCACGTCCCTGAAAGTCTCCGATTTCCTCAAGGCGGCGCGTTGCATCTCGCCGGCGCCAACCCCAAACGTGTCTGATCTCCGGTAATTAATAGTCAACGGCGTTGACTTTTCCTCCTCCTCCTCCGTTATCATCTTCCACGTATTCTCCACCGTCGTCTCTTGCCGCTTCGGTTTCCCTACTCTCAACACGTTCCTTCTCTTACCGCCTGGTAAAATAATTAATCCGAGTAAATTACGTATTTACCCCTCCCGGTTTACTTCAATTTATATAACCGGTTTGTTTAAATAGTGGTTGAGAATTCAAAAGTATATGACCGTTATATTGATGACGTCATCTTTTCCATTTAAAATTTTAACAAAGCGACGAGTCGACTCGCGAGTTACCTTTTGGACTCGCTTTGGCCGGTTTCCGATGGCCGGAACTAGCCGAAACCAGAGGCTTCTCAGCCGGCGATAGATTCTCCGATTCGTCAATCATCGATGGTTCCGATTTCTCATCCCCGCCGTTGATCAATCCTGAATCCTTCTCCTCTGATTTCTCCACCTCCGCGACGGAGATCGGCGGCGGAAATGTGGCCGCGAAATCGAAATCAGCATCCAAATCCACATCCTCCATCCCTAGCCGCCGCATTGGAGGAGCTTCATGGTCAACGATTGGCTCAGTCTCAATCTTATCGTCGTCGTGATAATTGGAAGAAGCTACAAGAACGGCGATTATTACGTTGACGGCGACGAAGAGGTACGGTGGTTTCAGCCACGAGAGAAACGAGCTCAAAAGAATCGGAGGAGAAAGCGATAAGGAGAAATCTACAGCCATAGGAGCTGAAGCCTTTAGAAACAGAGCCACAACGGCGACTACGGCGGAGATCATCATCACCGCCTTTATAGTCGGCGACACCATTTTTTCCCGATTTGGTCTTCAGTCTAAGTATTACTGTTGATTTATATAAGTGAGAGCTGATGAGAAGGTAGACTATGATTTTGATATAGACCGTTGGATCTTAGAATAGGAAAATGGACGGTTGAGATTGATTTAGTTTGTAGAGTAGACTAAAAAGGAAGCAAATTGGGCTTTAAGCTCGGCCCATTATAGGGGCAATGTAGTCTTTTACTAAAATAATCTAATTTAGTTATGAAAAAAAGTTATACCGTTAACTAATTTTAGGCAATTACCAAAAATTGCTTATGACTCTAATTCTAACGTTAAACAAAATAAACCTTCTTCTAACAATTGCTTCTAAACAAAAAATTAAAAATAAAAAAAAACATCTTCTTCCTCGTACTCAGACAGAGGATGACGATGGTAATCATTTGCTTTTGAACAAAAGTATAAAAAAAAACCATAAAACCAAAGAAAAATATATTATTTTGTAGATAATACCCTAGAGAAAACAAAAGCAAAAATGAATGATTTATTCTCAAATTCATTCAAGAAGAATCAAGCTCAATTTGGAGATGTTGAGACAGGGCAAGAAACGATGAACCTCGACAAATTCTTCGAAGATGTTGAGAATGTTAAAGATGACATGAGAGGAATGGAGACTCTTCACAAGAAGATTCTTGACTCGAATGAAGAATGTAAGACGGTGCATAATGCGAAGAAAGTTAAGGAGCTTCGAGCTAAGATGGATGGAGACGTAGCTCAAGTTCTTAAGAGAGCCAAACTCATTAAGCAGAAGCTTGAAGCCCTAGAGAAAGCCAATGCTAATAGCCGTAATGTTCCTGGTTGTGGCCCTGGTTCTTCTACGGATAGGACAAGATCTTCTGTTGTTAGCGGTCTCGGGAAGAAGCTTAAGGACTTGATGGATAGTTTTCAAGGTCTACGTGCTCGTATGAATGATGAGTATAAAGAAACCGTAGAGCGGAGGTCTCTGTTTTTTTTCTTTCTTAGGTTTCTTGTGTTGCAAGGTAGTCTCTGTTTTGTTTCCTTGTGCTACAAGTTATGTGATTTTTGTTGAATTTTATGCAGGTACTTCACAATAACAGGAGAACAAGCGGACGAGCAAACGATTGATAACTTGATTGCAAGCGGTGAGAGCGAGAACTTTCTCCAAAAAGCGATTCAAGAGCAAGGGAGAGGTCAAATCTTAGACACTATATCTGAAATTCAAGAGAGACATGATGGAGTTAAGGAGATAGAGAAGAATCTACTCGAGCTACACCAAGTTTTCTTGGACATGGCGGCTTTAGTAGAAGCACAAGGGCAACAATTAAACAACATAGAGAGCCATGTCGCAAAGGCGAGCTCGTTTGTGAGAAGAGGAACAGATCAGCTCCAAGACGCGAGAGAGTACCAAAAGAGCTCAAGGAAATGGACTTGTTACGCCATTGTTCTCTTCCTCGTTATCTTTATCCTTCTTCTTGTTCCAGCTCTACCACATATTATGCTCATGTTAAAGTGAAATTGCTAGAGAGTTTTGATCTTGATTCTCAAAACCATCTCTTCTTATATATATTCTTTCATCTTCTTTGTTTCACGGGATGGGATAGTTAGATTAAACCATTGAAAGGAATCTCTGTAGAGAAAGTTTTGAAATATCGATTCATTATTACTAATCTAAACCTTTTATGACATCCTAACTTGTGGATTTATTATCTCCATCTTTAGAGCATCACCATTAGTGATACTGTGGGTCTCGATACCCTAGGAAGATTTTTGATTTTTTATTATATATATTTTTTTCGTTTCATTTATTTAAAAATAAAGGAAAAAAATTATAAACGAACCAATCGCAGGCCGCCACATGTCGTGGGGCCCGCGAAAAGTTCATGATACGGTATCTTAGCAGAGAAGTTGAATGATATTGGATCTTAAAAAAAAATATTATAATAGGTTTTTTGTTGGGATCTGTGTGAGACTCCCCATTGAACCTTCAATAGGGATGGTCTTAGTGCCTTAAACCATCATTAACAAAAAAATCCTTAATGGGTATCTTATTTTGATTTTTTAATATTTTTTTTTGAGTTTGATTTTAAAAAAATAAATAAATAAAAACAAACACCAATCGCAGGCCGCCACGTGGCGGTGGAGCCTGCGATTGGTGCTAAGAAACGTTTCTTATTTTGTAACAGCAAGATACGATTTTTAAAAAATATTGTGGAACCCATGTCTTTTTTTAATTTAAAAAAGATTAAGAAACTCTCACCGTTTCTCCGTTAATCATGCCCTTATGTGACAACGTTGTGCACATATATTTTTTTGGCTTTACAATGTTGTGTATGTTGCTTATCAAAAAAAATGTTGTGTATGTTGTTGATATGGTATTATTCTCTTTTGCATGTCCATTACAAAGTTTATGATATTTATTAGTTATTTACACTTATGCAAATAGATAAAATTTCATTTTAGAGAGTAATTTCGGATTTTTTAGTAATTTAAGTAATGAAAATGTATAAGGAAATTAATTTGTTAACTACATTGATATATATAGTAACTTATAATCATTTACTTTCTACATCATAGCATGGGATCTAATACTTCGCGGAAACATTTTCTTTTACTCTTGGTCTCTATCGAACAAGTCCGTGCATTATCTTACATATTCTTCTTACTCTCCATAGAGTTTTCAATGGAGAACTAGTGCAACATTAAGTTCTTTTAAGAAAAAGTAAAGGCAAAGAAATTATCAATCACATTATGCTTTTTTTGGTATAATTATAACTCATTATACTTTCTTTCTTTTGTCCTTTCAACATGTTGGATGGTATTATGTTTTTTCTTGTTCCTCATACAAATAATTCTTTTTTTTCTTCTCTATATATCTTACAAATTGGCTTTGTAGTTATCTCTTTTAAAGTTTATGACGCCGTAGCACGTGCTTGTGTTCATCAAATCTTGAATTTCTTTTTAGAAATCCTCTTTTTTTTATAAACATTTCTCTTAAAAAGTTGAGAAAATTACAATTATAAGGTCGGCGATATAATAGTTTAATAGTAGACAACACACACGTGAACACAAAAAAAAACATTGTCAGGCTTGTTCTGTTCTTTTTACTACGTTTATGGAATCCGATGAAGAAACCAAACAAAAGCCGCCGCATATTATTTGATTGTTTTAAAAAGAAAATTTTGCCACGTCATCGCTTACACCTCCCACTATGGTCCATCTTCCAACAAATGCTCGACACGTGTAATATTCAATGGCTGATTCTTTTTGTGCGGTGCTCTCTTTTTAACCGCCAAAAAAAGGAAGAGGTATATTTTTTTCTTCTTCAAATTAAAGAAAAAGATCATTAAGAATTAGCTCAGTCTTTTTTTTTTCTCATCTAGTCTAATGGCAAGAAGTTTTTCTCTCTAGAGACAAGTGCAGGGTTCGAAGCCTACTTATGTGAGATGACAGCAAAGACGGTGCAACCATTGACTCACTTACTCATTTTTTTTTCTTGTTCCATTAAAATAAAATAATATCTCAACTATTATAAATAATTTTACTCCTTTTCTCTAGTTTGTAGTCTAAAGATAAATAATTCACTTTTTTAAAAGTAGGATTTGGACTCTAAGAACATTTCCAATCCAACTCTAAATTTTATTTTAAAATATAGTTTATATGAGAATTTGCTTTATTCCCACTCTATTTCAAACTTTAAAATGGAATGAAATTAGACATTATTTCATATTTAAAGTAAATAAAGAGTTAGTCCATTTTAAAATTTTTTTATTGATTACTCCGTTTTGAAGTAATACATTCGATCAAAACATACTCTATTCAAAAGTAGCTCTATTTTAAAGATAAATTTTATGCTGGATGTTTAATTTCTTGAGATGGCAAGAGAATTGATGCACCACTATCCCATTTGATTCTTTTACTTTCTTCTTTGTTTCAAAGTAAGAAAATAAGAAGAAGAAAAAAAAATTACTCGTTTTTCTCTGATTTTTTAGTATCTTTTTTCTTTTGGCGCAACAACTTTATGAGATCTTTAAGGAGATAAGCTACAACATATCAACAGAAAACTTCGGATTTTTCTCAAAATCTTTAGTCACCGTTAGTGTTTCATTTAAAAAGGTGAGATTTTCAAACTTGTTCCTATATTCTCTTCAAATGTTTTCTCTCTTTGCTCCCACTGTTTCTGGGTTCATTTGAATCTCTGTTTCTTCTACATTCCACATATTTCATTTTCTTTGATGATGCAGGACTCGTGGGTTTTTAGTAACTTGGAAGATATGGCATTGGGGAAGAAGAAACTTGTCACTGCGAAATCATCATCCAAAACGGATCGAGACGTAGTTGGTGATGGAGGATTAGCATTTGGATTAGAGTTTTTTAAGAGCAAGAGAGGATTTGGGAGGAAAAGGGTTTCGATTTCGAGCAGCAAGCTTCAAGATTCTGAGAAAATCTGCAAGAAAACTGAGAGCAAAACTCGAAAGCTGGAAACTTTACCTCAAGATATTCTGGTTTGTCTCCTTCAAATTTTATCTGGGTTCTGTTAGTTAACTGATTTCTCTTGTTCTTATACCGATGTTTAAGCGATCAGAGCTGAAAGTTGAATCCTTTTCAGCGATCTAAGTGAAAAAGTTTTCAGCTTTTGTGGAAAGTTTCTCTAAACTTTGTAGTTGAATCTGATAGAGATCTTGTTTTGGTGCTGGTGAGATTGAAGTTCCTGAGAAATTTCATTGGTTTTTTGTTTGCAGGTGAGGATTATCTGTGGAGTGGAGCATGAAGACTTAAAGCAATTGTTTAATGTGTCAAAGACTATAAGAGAAGCTGTAAGTGAATGATATCATTAGTAACACATCGATTGTTATCTTCATGATGGAGATAGTGATTGTGATCATTTTGTTTCCTTTCACAGACATTGATTGCTAAGAAATGGCATTTTGAATATACCACACCAAGGAAAACTCTGTTTTTCCGAGGTGGGTTTGGTTCAATGATCGATTTGGGAGAAGAGATCAAACCTCCATTGCTGAAAAGGTGCCGCCTTTCGAAGGTAATATGCGACAAGAAAGCCTCTAAAATCTCAATAGCTCTCTTCAAATGAATATGACAACTTGGGTTTAAGGATCAAGTCTTTCTCCCCCACCTTGTTGTTGTTGGAAACTTAGTCAAAACATTCGATCAGGCGATCTGGTTTCTTCAAGAGCTTTGGTTGAAGAATATGTGTATAGATTAGAGTCTTGTTTAGTTTTCTTATTGGGGAGGTTTTGTTTGATAGGTCTCTGTAAATTGTTGTTAGATAGAAAGAGGGATGATAGATAGATCCTTTGATATGACAAAGCTTATAGCCCTTGTTTATGTATATATGGTTTTGCAAAGTGAATTGATCAGAAAGAGAGGTTCATTTTCAACTCTTTGCATTTCTTGATTAATTTGAAATTGGTTTATGTGAACTTTTGTATTTGTATTTGCTATAGTTGAGATATAGTAGCTTTGTAGATGATCAACAAATAATATGTCATAAAAAGGTTTGTAATAACAAAAAAGCCCAATGGGCAATGGCAAGTGGCCCATTTTTGTGTGGAGAGCAAGTTTTCTAAAAAATATATATATATTGTTTTTGACACGGACGGATCGACAAGGTCCGATCCATAACCAAACCCTACGACACGGGACATCATGATTTGGTGGAGTCGAACTCCAGACGTCTGAGTACTCAACACCAAGACCTTTACCATTGTAACAAACGAGTCTCGACATATTTTGTCTAAATTTTAAGAAATAAAACTGTGGACAAAATTATAGAAAAAAGTATACATTGTAATTGAATAATGGTAAGCAAAAGTAAGATTTTTTATTTGTTGTTTTAACTGAATTGTTTGATTCACATGAAGAAGATTTAAAATACTACTTTTAGCCTTTTAATGATAAATGAGTTTAACTATTTTACTCATAACCGAAGTATTTTTCTTATATATTCCAACAAACAACAACGATGAGATGGAGACAAAAGAAGCTTATAAACAAAACTCAATTATTGTGATTCGTGTGTAGGTGGGTGAGGAAAAATATATGTTAATATCATATTTTAGAATTAGAATGTATGTCACAATCATTAGAGAAAAGTTCAACATTGATTAGGTGAAAAAAGATTAGTTAAGGAGACGAATCAAATCTTTAATTATTTACTTCCCTAGGTTCTTTTGCCACTATTGTGTTAACAAGTGCTCTTTTGCCACTATCATGTTAACAATTCTTCTTGGTTACGCTTGCCAAAAATAAAAGTAAAAGTCTAGATATGTTAAATAATCTTTTACTAATTATCAACAATCATTTTCAAAAATATTACTGTAACACCTTTGATCGCCCTTCCGTGTGTTTTTCTCGGGTCTGTGAGCCCATCATGTTCGACGGTCGAGAGCGTTATTTCAAGGAGATTGTAAAACCATGATTTACTGTCCTTACAATCACCACGCGATCTTCCTCCATATTTTGTTCTCACTCGTACGATTCTAAAAATTTACTTCCCGGAATGTCACTCATCCTAGTGCTACTTTAGCACAAAGATGTTTAATTATAGAGTTCTCTCAGGATAGAACTTTAACGACATATGTAGACTATGTAGCCAAATCAATCCTTAGAAACACTTCTCAAATACTACTATGAATATAAATTGAGGTCTCACAATTATTTTGGAATAACTCCTACAAAAACACCACATGATAGAGATTCGCAGCAAACCCTACAAGTAAATTTGGTTTATTTTTACCGATATTTTAGTGTGAAACAAAATGAAAAAAATATTAAAATGATGTTATAAACCAATATATATATATATATATATATATATATATATATATTCAAGTTGCGAGTTCCACACTCCTTACCAAATCATCACGATCTAAAAGCAATAACAATATATAAAGATTTTGCCTAAATAGCTTATTGAAATTTGATGAACCGTCACAATCAAGTCTAAATTATTTAAAATTTTATAAGAAAGTACAAATATTCATCAACTTATAGTGTCCTCCTAAAGCAATCTCATTGTTTTCCCGTGAAAGTGTTCACGTTAATTTATATCCGTGAAAATATTTTTATTAGTAGATATAATGACTATCTCCCTTCTCAACTACTCAACTTCGATTTTTCAATCACTTACTTTGCTTTATTTATATACCTATATACATATCTTATTTTGACCCCTAACTTTGTTTTTTCAAAAATTTTAGTCTACAATACTTGAGTTTACATAATTATGCAATTGTTTATATCATCTAAAAGTGAAAATAGGAGATGATTAATTAATGAATGCACTAGGTGTGACTATGTGTTTAAAAGTAGTCGGTGACAAAAATAAACTAACAAATTTTAATAAACTATTTTAGTCTATTATTATGGCTTAATTTGAGTAAGTGGTGATTACCAATTTGCATTATGTTAACATTTGTTTTGGCTCACATATACGATGCCTTGTTTCTTTAAATTACAAATCACTGAATTAAATTATTAGACATCAAACTATTAACAAGAGTTGAATTATCAAGTATGCATGTATAAAGATATGGCATATCTAAAAATTTCTTCGATGTTGTTATTTTAGATTTGATTAGTGTTAAAAAATGCTAATATTCTCTTAATTTGATATACCGAAGTAGATATATGAAAAAGCTTGTAACATCTATTTATACAATATAATATATTTGGTAATGTATGAAACTTGAAAGCAATCATTAGGATAATTTACATAATATTAGCTAAGCCAGTGAAAATGCTTTTGGATATGCTTTATTTAGGCTACATATAAATAAACTAATGTTATTTAGAGACTAAATAGTAGAGCACATATATCACATTAAGATATTATAACACGTAGAAGAACGTCTTTGTAGACGGTCTAGCTAAAAAGGTAAAGGCAAAAAACTCTATTTTTACTCATGTAAGCACCACGGTTACTCCAATTCCCTAGAGGAAAAGGTGTGATCGGAACCTTATAATCTAGTATTGAAATTAAAAAAAAAGATATTATAACATATAGAAAAACATTTGATGTAGATGTTCATATAAGCATTTTGTCGGTTCGGTTCAGTTTCTAAATTTAAGAGCCACTATAGAACCGAACTATAATTCAATTTTCAATCCGGTTCAAGTATTTATTTAAATTATCCAGAAATAAAAATAATTTTAATTATAAAAAGTTGTTTAATTTGACATATATATATATATATATATAAATAGTATAAATATTTTTATTATTTTGGATATTTTAGTTGTTTTGGATATGAATATAACACATATTTTTTATTATATAATTTTATTTTAAATATTTCGGATATTCATTTGGTTCGTTATTCGGTTCCGTTTTGATTCTAGTTTTTTCTATTTTAAAAGATTTAAATATGTTCGGATACTTTTAACATTTTCCGATTCAATTCGGTTCTTTAATTTACGGTTCTTTTGTTCATCTCTAATGAAAATGCATTATCTTGTTAAATGAAGTAGCTTGTAAGAAACTAAAGCTTTTTTTATTTTTTCTTTCTTTTTTTCAAATCTGAGAAATTAAAAGATAAGATCTGAGAAATAAATAAAAAAAATCAAAGTTTCAACCTTTTTTTTCTCTTCCATCTTCCTACTTTCGTTTCAAAACCACTAAGAAAGAACCATTTTCTCCACGAAGATGGGCGAAGAATCAGGTGAGGAATCGAGACCCATCATCGAGAGAGCAATCGAATCAATATCTTCTTTGATCTCACTCTCTCACTCTATCAAATCCTTCATCGTGAAATGGCAATTGATAAGGAGCAAACTCGAGGATCTCTACTCTGGAATCGCCGCCGTCGAGAATCTAGATTCCGGCTTCGACCCATCACTCTCCAGCTTGATTAAAGCTATTCTATCTTCTCTTAAAGAATGTCACGATCTCGCGTCGCGATGCTTGAACGTTCCTTACACCGGGAAGCTCTTGATGCAGAGCGATTTGGATGTCATCTCCGGGAGATTCGATCGCCATGTGAGAGATCTCTCTCGGCTTTACTCTGCCGGGATTCTCAGTCACCGATTCGCGATCGTTGTCTCTAAGCCTAGTGATAAAGCTTGCAGAGACGACATGAGGTTTTACATTAGGGATTTGTTTACGAGGATGAAGATTGGGGATTTGGAGATGAAGAGGCAAGCTTTGATTAAGCTTAATGAATCTATGGAAGAAGATGATCGGTATACGAAGATCGTTATTGAGATTAGCGATATGGTTAATCTACTTGTTGAGTTTCTTGATTCTGAGATTGGGATTCAAGAGGAAGCTGCTAAAGCTCTGTTGTTGATCTCTGGTTTTGATTCGTATAAACCTGTTTTGATCCGATCTTGTGTTGTTGGTCCTCTGGTTAGAGTTCTGGAGAATGGAAACAGTGTTGGTAGAGAAGCGTCCGCAAGGTGTTTGATGAAATTAACGGAGAATTCGGAAAATGCTTGGTCGGTTTCTGCTCATGGAGGAGTCGCTGCGTTGTTAAAGATTTGTTCTTGCGGTGAATTTGGTGGCGAATTGATCGCTAGCTCGTGTGGAGTGTTGAGAAATCTAGTGGGTGTTGAAGAAATCAAGAGGTATATGATCGAAGAAGACACGGTTTCGACTTTCATCAAGCTTATAGGATCGAAAGACGAGATTGTTCAGGTAAATTCGATTGATCTCTTGTCGAATATGTATTCTAGAGATGAACAAAGCCGTGAGATTTTGGTTAGAGAAGGAGGAATCCAAGAGCTTGTGCTTGTATTAGATCCCGATTCATTGTCCTCTTCGAAAGCTAAGGAAATGGCATTGAGGGCAATAAATAACTTGTGCTTTGGATCAGTTTGTTACTTGAATGCATTGATGAGTAGCCAATTCTTAGATCACTTGCTGTATTTGCTTAGAAACGGGGAGATTTTCGTTCAAGAATCGGCGTTAAATGTCACATCTAGGCTGTGTCATATGCCAATGGAGGTTAAACGGATAATGGGCGACGCGGGTTTTATCGCCGAGCTAGTTAGGTTCCTGGATGCTAAATCTTTACATATTCGGGAAATGGCGAGCGAGGCATTGTATTGCTTGATATCGGTTCCAAAGAACAGGAAGAAGTTTATACAGGACGACCAAAACATTCGCTACATTCTTCAGTCGCTAGATCAGGAGGAAATGAGCAACGAGAAAAGCGATATAGGTAACACAAGGCTCTTGATTTCGATATTGATGTCGTTAGCGAGCTGCAATAGCGCGAGAAGAAAGATTTCGGCTTCTGGGTACTTAAAAAGCATAGAGAAACTAGCTGAAAGAGAAGATTCAGATGCTAAGAAACTTGTGAAGAAGCTTTCTAAAAACAGATTCAGCAATATACTTGGTGGTATTTGGCATTCTTAAAAGGAGAAAAGATAATTTTAAATATTTTTGTTTGTGAAGTTTTTGAATGTATATTTACGAAAAGTGTTTTACTTTATAGCTTCTTAAAACCAAAACTCTTCAATGTAATCTACAAAAATGTAACTTCAAGAGTACAACTTTGGTATATATGTTTCCTTGTTTATTCAAAATTTTTTTAACTTATTCAATGGGTAAAATAAAATGATTTGAAGTGACTATATAGAGGATCCCTTATTTAGATTCTTCTTATAAAACTAATTTGGATTTTTAAGATTGTCAATGTCTGAGAAAATTCTAAAACTCTAAGAGTTGTGGAGTGATTCTTTTGATCAAATAAAAATGGATTTGATCAAATCATACAAATCAGTGACGCAGCTCTTTCTTAGATTCAACATATATAGGAATATGATTATGGAAAAATGAAACTAAAATTTTGGGATTAGCATTATTAGAAGAGATGTGTTTGGAAGTATATAGAAATGGGAAAGTGTTGTGAATAGACGCGAGTTTGCCTAAGAAAAAGCTTAAAGCTTAGAGAGGAAAAAACGAATTTAGGTAAATACCCGTTTGTGCGAGTGAATAATTACAAACCTCTAACATTGTATTTATAGCCTCAAAACCGATTTCCTAAACTCACTTAGTTTTTGGTCCTAACTCTATTAAGAAACCGTAATTCATGGACCCTGAGGATATTAATCTTAACTCGAGTATCTAACGAACCTCTAGGACAAGTCGTAACCGAATGTGCCCTTTTGTGGGTACATACAAATTTAAGGAGAAAATCCCATAAAAAACCCTCAAAGTGGTAGACACTTCCACTTTAAACCTTCAAGGTTTTACACTTCTAAATTAATTCCTCAGATTGAGAAAGTTTACAATTTAAACACCCGAAATAGCAACTTGTACACGTTGACCGTTGACCCGACGGAACCGTAAACACCGTTAGCGGAGTTTTTAATGACCCGACGAAACCGTAAACACCTGCTGCAGAAATAAAAGACATTATAAAGGAAAGACATTAAAAACTCCATTAACGGTGTTTACGGTTCCGTCGGGTCAATGATCAACGCGTACAAAATTGTTATTTTGGATGTTTAAATTGTAAACATTCTCAATCTGAGGAATTATTTTAGAAATGTAAAACCTTGAAGGTTTAAAGTGGAAGTGTCTGCCACTTTGAGAGTTTTTTATAGGATTTTCCCCAAATTTAAATCACCATCACAAATGAAGTTAGGTATGGAACCAACAAAAAACTCTAGACACTAAAAACGCATTAGGAGATGAATGGTCTCTCTCATATACCAGAACTCAATAATATATGTAATGTAGAGACGAAAAAGATGCGAGACTAATGGATCAAATAAATCAGTTTTCATTAATTTCCGCTTAAATATCTTCCTTCTTGTTACAAAATAAATTTTGATCAAGTGGTAAAAACTTCTCAAACTAAAAAAAAACTCTTATATTCGAACCGTGTTGGGAGAGGTTGATTCGTCAAAAACCGCCAAAAGCCAATATCTTATTTGGTTTAATCCCATTTCGGAAATTTTGAAACTCTATATCAAAAATATATCCTTCTTGTTAGCGAGTAAAAGTGCGTACATAAAATATTTTTTAGTGAGTAAAGAATCGGAGGCCATGTGCGTTGGGTGAGCATATGGACGGCTCCATAACTTCGTTAAGTCGATAAGATTCAACCATTTTTCTCTCTTCTTTTTTATCATATTATTTTTTCCCGATTTTCGAAAAAGAAAATAGTGGTTAATTTATAAATTAACACATAAATTCTTTTGCAATTATCCCTCGGAAAATAATATTCCATGCATGTGAACAATTGCATTTTCGGTTGGCATAAAAGAGACAATAGATAACATAAGCCCAATTATTCAAAAACAACAAAAAGGACAACAAGTTTCGTGTACTTAATTTTGTAACAGCGACGTAATTAATATATTTTCGATATTATCTAATTCATTGTCCTTAGTGGTTCATTATTGATTAATATTCTAATTTTCATTCACACCTGATTAGTTTCCAAAACATAGTTTGATGAAACAATATATTCAGTTCTTTAACGTTTTAGTTATATACTACTCCCTCCGTATCATTTTAATTGATGTTTTGGAAATTTTTTTTGTTTCAATTTAGTTGATGTTTCCGACTTTCTATGCATATATTAAAATATATTTGACTTTTGTGACCAATAAAATTTTACAGTCCATTTTTTTTGTTAGGGTAGTGTTTGTGAGAAGAAGCTAAAGCTTCAGAGAAAGATGAAAGCTATTTGTTTTTCTTATTAAATTCATCGATTACAGAGAGGGTTTCTTATACAAGAACAAAGCTTAAGAGATGATGACAAGTGTAGCAATCTCGTTCTCCCTGCTAGTTGGCGAGTACGGTAAATCAGTTATGCATTGGGATGCTATAGATTTGTCCTGCAGCACAACGGTTCTCCGATTTGCTCTGATCCTCTTCTTCTTTTTCATTTTTGTCGTTTGATGCAGAGAGATGAGAGTGCTGTTGCAAGACGTCATCGTTTTGATGATGAAGATTAGTCTTGGGCTTGGGCCGTGTTGAATTTTCTCTTGAAGCTTGCGGTCCAACAACATTTTCCACTGATTCTTTGTTCTGAAGAATCGAAACAGAGACATTCCTCTGTTTGCTCTGTTGCTCTCTGTTAATATCCCCTCTCAAACTTGGTGTGGGTGGGACATCCACACCGAGTTTGTATTGAAGAGAGCAAAACGCAGCAGTTGGCAGGGACTTAGTAAAGATGTCGGCGATTTGCTGATAACTCGGAATATGCTTGACCAAAAGAGATTGAAGAGCAACACGCTCACGGACATAGTGAAAGTGAGTTTCAAAATGCTTTGTCCTCTTGTGAAAAGCAGGATTAGCAGTGAGATAAACAACTGAGAGGTTATCACAGTAGAGTTCAGGAGTGTGAGGAAGAGGCACACTGATGTCTCGGAGAACATTGCTTAACCAAGTGATTTCGGATGCGGTTTCGGACATAGCTCTATATTCCGCTTCGATGGAGCTTTTCGCAACTGTGTCCTGCTTCTTTGATGACCAGGATATCAAATTTTGGCCAAGAAACGTACAAAAACCGCCGGTAGAACGTCTCGTTCTTGTGCAGCCAGCCCAATCGGAATCGCTATATGCTCGCAAAACACAATCTGTTCCTTTGGAAAAAGAGACTCCCATTGTAATGGTCCCTTTTATATATCGTAATATTCTCTTAAGCAGAGCAAAGTCAGCAACCTTCGGACTATGCATTCGTTGGCACACGTAATTAACAGCATATTGAAGATCCGGTCTCGTTAGCGTTAAGTATTGTAATTTGCCTGCCAAACTACGGAAATACGTCGGATTAGAGAATACCTCATCTTGATCCGGAGTTTTATCAGGCTGAAGAGGCAGGGGCGTGGCCACAGGTGTACAATCAGACATAGCTGCCACGGTGAGGAGATCTTCAGCGTATTTTTGTTGGGATAAGAAGAGACCGTCTTGATAGTATTGAATTTGAATTCCCAGAAAATATTGAAGTTTACCCATATCTGTCATTCGAAACCTTTTATTGAGTTTTTGGAGAAGTTGAGCTAGCATCACCGAGCTATTTCCTGTTATCATCATGTCGTCCACATAAAGAAGAAGCATGATGACATCGGTTTTACGTGTACAAATGAACAAGGATGGATCACGGATGCTACACTTGAACCCGAATTCCAAAAGAAAGTCACTAAACTTATCAAACCATGCCCGTGGCGATTGTTTTAGACCATAGAGTGACTTGTGCAACTTACAAACATGGTTCGAGTAAGCTTTGTTGACATAGCCAGCCGGTTGAGCCATATAAACATCCTCGGTCAAGTCGCCATGGAGAAAGGCGTTCTTGACGTCCATCTGCTTGATCTCCCATTGAAGAATAGTTGCTAGATGCAAAACTGTTCGGATGGTGGCAGAACGTATGACAGGACTATAGGTCTCAAGGTAATCAATTCCTTCTTCTTGGTTGTAGCCTTTTGCAACAATCCGAGCTTTTAGCTTATTTAACGTACCATCAACATGTAACTTAGTCCGAAAAACCCACTTGCAACCTAACACGTTCATCCCTGGTTCAAAAAGAACTAACGACCAGGTTTGAGTTTCATTGCAATTAGCGATTTCTTCATCAGTAGCTGCTGTCCAACCAGGATCTTTTAATGCTTCAGTGATAGTCTGAGGCTCTGGATAAGTGACTTTATGTGTTAGGAGAACGTATCGCTGATTTGGCTTGAATGTACCTGCCTTCGCCCTTGTGATCATTGGATGACTCGGCTGTTGTGTTGGTGTTGTTGTTTGAGTTGTATTTTCATATGATTGAAGGGTCTAGCTGTGAGTCGTAGGAGATGATGACTCAAGAACATGTTCTGTTTCAGATCTTGAGACACTTGCGGCTGGCTCTGTTGTAGATTGTGAATTTGTCTGTTCCTCTGTTGTGGAGACACCAGAATCTGTCCTACAAGTAGAAGAGGAGGAGCTGTTGCCTATAGGAACGAGATCTAAGCTCGTCGTACACCCAGAACTCCCCTCTTCATTTGTAGTAGACATAGGTGGTAACACTTGAGAGGAAGCACGCGGAAGAAGCTCAAGATCGATAGTGAGATTTGGTGAAGTGTTCACAACCGTAGGTGAAGAGGCTTTACCAATGAAACTTTCTTGCCATGCTTGAATCAATGGTGTAGACCCTGGTGGTAAGAGATGAGCATATGTATTTGAGAAGGGAAAAACCGATTCATCAAAGATCACGTGGCGGCTAAGGTAAACTCTTCCGGTTGGCGGATAAAGACACCGATAGCCTTTATATTTCTCTGCATATCCGAGGAAAACACACTTGAGAGTCTTTGGATGAAACTTGTGTTGCTTGTAATCACGGAGAGTTGGATAACAAGCGCATCCAAAGATTCTCAAGTGTAATCGGGTGGCTTATTGAAAAGAGATTCATATGGGTTGCGGTGGTCTTCTAAAACAGAGGAGGGAAGAAGGTTACCAAGAAATGTAGCCGTAAAGAAAGCTTCGACCCAATATTTATGAGGTAGGCTTCCTTGATAGAGCATTGTGAGACTCAACTCGGTGATGTGTCGATGTTTTCTTTCGGCAAGCCCATTTTGTTCCGGAGTATATGGGCAAGAAACATAATGTTGAATACCCGATTCTTCAAGATGTGTGAGGAATCTTTTGTTTATGAATTCCCCACCTCCATCACTTTGAAACGTACCAATCTTTGTCTGAAATATATTCTCAACAAACCGCTGAAATTTGACAAAGATTGAGCAAAAATCCGATTTTTGCTTCAAAGGAAAGAACCAAGTGTATCTTGAGAAGTTGTCGATGAAGATTACATAAAATTTAAAACCTTGAACAGATATTATTGGAGCTGGCCCCCAAAGGTCACAATGTATCCTTTGTAAAGGTTTAGTAGCTACAAAAGAAGAAGGACAAAACGACAGCCTGGTATTCTTCCCAAGTCGGCATGAATCACATAGAGACTTGGTCTTGGTACTTAGCTGAACGGCTTTATTGTGAACTAACCATTGGAGAACTTGATCATGCGGGTGCCCGAGCCTTCTATGCCACACTTCATTGCTTGCTAAGTTTTGTTGTGTAGAATAAAAGGCTTCAAACTGTTTTTTCTCCAACTTGTAGAGACCATCAAGGCTTCTTCCCAACGTCAAGATTTTCTTTGTTGCTTTGTCCTTCACAACAACATTATCAGCATCGAATGTAAAAGCACAAGGATAGTCTTTGGTTAATTTGGAGACAGACAATAACGATTTTGCTATAGCTGGACAAACCAAGACATCGTTTAGTGGTAACTTACCTGATGTTGATGGAATGTCCGCTGATCCAATGTGAGTGATGGGGAGATAATTTCCATCACCAACCATAATCGTGTCTGATCCGTAATATGGTTGTGCTTGATTAAGTCTCTGGGTTGTATTGGTAACATGAGCGGTAGCTCCGGAATCTGGATACCAATCTTGACCCGAGGTATCTGTGACCTCTGTGATTCTCATAGCAGCTAAGGTTTTTGAAACGTCTTCGTGTTGATAACTATTGTCGAACCTATACCAGCATTGTAAGGCTTGATGACCATTTTTGCCGCAAATCTGACATGTTCTGTCACCATTATCTGAGGAGACAGAGGACTCAGAGCATCGAGAGCTTGCAAGGAACTGTTGAGGAAAGCCTCGACCTCTTGTATTGAAGGAGCGACCTCCTCTTCCTTTTCCATACCGACCGTAGTATCCTCTGCCTCTATACATACTTGTGTTGAAGGCAAGGTGAGGCGTTACCTCTGTGTTTTCAGTGTAGTTTTTGAGCCGATCATCAAACCCTTTAAGACGAAACACAACATCCTCATAAGTTGGTCCTGGAAGAAGATCCATTGAACTTTCTATGGCTGTAATAACTGGTTCATACTCTTTCCCAAGACCATGAATGACCGTAAATATCTTCATCTTTTCTGTGACTGGTGAGCCAATAGAAGCAAGCTGATCGCAAAGGTTCTTAACATCTCTAAGATAGTCATCAATAGCTCTATCTCTCTTAGCAACAATTTGAAGACGTCTTTGTAGTTCAAATAGTCTTGTAGAAGAAACTCTATTAAAGAACCTAGCCAGATTTAGCCATACCTCATGTGATGTCTTGGATCCGACCACGACACTGAGGATATCTTCTGACAAAGACCCAAGAATCCAAGACATTACCACTTGATCTGACCGACTCCAAGCAGTAAACTCAGGGTTTGGTGTTGTAGTGACTCTGCCCTCTATTCCTGGAATAGTAATAGTTTCTACACGTTTTGGAAAGCTTCCATTGATGAATCCTAAGAGCCCTTGGCCAGAGAGGAAGGATTCGAATTGGGATTTCCAGAGTATATAGTTGCGCTCTGTTAATTTTACGGTGACACAGTTGGATATGTTTAGAGTAGGAAAGGAATAGAGTTCCATGGATTCTCCCATGGCTCTGATACCATGTGAGAAGAAGCTAAAGCTTCAGAGAAAGATGAAAGCTATTTGTTTTTCTTATTAAATTCATCGATTACAGAGAGGGTTTCTTATACAAGAACAAAGCTTAAGAGATGATGACAAGTGTAGCAATCTCGTTCTCCCTGCTAGCTGGCGAGTACGGTAAATCGGTTATGCATTGGGATGCTATAGATTTATCCTGCAGCACAACGGTTCTCCGATTTGCTCTGATCCTCTTCTTCTTTTTCATTTTTGTCGTTTGATGCAGAGAGATGAGAGTGCTGTTGCAAGACGTCATCGTTTTGATGATGAAGATTAGTCTTGGGCTTGGGCCGTGTTGAATTTTCTCTTGAAGCTTGCGGTCCAACAACATTTTCCACTGATTCTTTGTTCTGAAGAATCGAAACAGAGACATTCCTCTGTTTGCTCTGTTGCTTTCTGTTAATAGTGTTTATCATAAATATTTTTTATATAAATAAAAAAGTATATATTTATGTTTTTTTTAATACATGTGCATCACCTTAAAGCTCATATGGTAATAGTTTGATGATAATAACCACCAATAAAGCTCGTGTGTACTTGTATGTGTCAGTGTGTATATATATAACTAGGTGTTGGTCCGTGCGGACGCACGGACATGGAGATTTTTCTACAAAAATATTATAAGAAC